>CM029646.1:7801337-8036337 GCA_017311315.1 Dendrocalamus latiflorus
ACATCGTTAAGAACCCAGTTGTACACCTCCGCAAGGTTAGTGGTCATTATGTCATACCTCACATCGTCGCTGTCGTGCAACAATGACCACTTCTCCAATGGCTCAGCCTCAATCCAATAGGAGAAGCACTTTATATTCCTCGAAGTTATCTGCATCACACCAGGAGGGTCAAGCTCCGACAATGGTGAGAGGCATTCATGTTGCGTCTCTCCAGGAATGGCTAGCCACTTGTTCCTCTCGGCAACGTGCTTCGTGGTGTGCTCCTCCAACATCTCCCATAGCACATCAAATTTACATTGCTAGTTCTGTATGGCCAGCCTCTTGAATAGCTTCATCAACGACTACTGCGGGAACTGCTTGAAGAAGTTGGCTCCCAGATGGTGAATGCACCATCCGTTCCTCATGTATGGCCAAGGGAACGGCTCCTCTAGGTCTTACTTAAGTTTTTTATGGCCTTCATCACCTAGGGTGGCGATGATGGATTATGCAGACATCAGGACGTGCTCCAACTACTCTCTCCTACAAATGTTGAGAAACCACAACCAGTTATCAAAAATCTCACTTTCGATGAATGCGATGGCCAAAGGTAGAATCTAATTGTTGCCATCAACGCCAATTGCTGTTAGGATCTGCCCCTTGTATTTCTCTATTAGAAATGTCCTGTCAACTGAGATCACTAGTAACATGTGATTGAAAGTGTCGATGCAGGCATCGAAGGCTAAAAAGGCCCAGGGCAAAACCAGGTAACCGGGCGGTCTTCTAGATAGCTTGTCATTCACAGCAATGTGTGCTCGAGTTCCTATCTTGTAGCATCTAGAGCATACGAGGAAGGTTGTCGTAAGCTGCCTCAAAAGAACTGAACCTCCTTTCCAAAGTCTTCTGCTTCACACACCATACCTCTAGTTTTTTTTCACTATCTCACTGTACATGAGGTTGGCTATGAAGGTGGACTTCAGGATGCAATGCTTCGGTAAAACACTACTGAGCACGCACGAGTGCGGCTCCACCTTTGGGACAATCCAGTGAGTCTCGTACTTAGGTCTGCGTGCGTGCACATGCCAAGGATAGCCAACCTACTTGTAGATCACAGTGTACTACTCTGGGCTGGATTTGAGGACCCGAAATATCCTCTGCATGGGTAAGGCCCACAACTTAATAGCATCCTACACTGATACCCTATCAGCAAACATTGCATGAAGCCGAACCTCTGTAACATGGTACTCTCACGGTGACTCATGCTTGTTGTGTACAGAAAAACATTTAACATCCACTGTACTCCACGCCTGCAGCATGGGACCTTTGTCCTTATCAGAAAAGTTATCGCCATCCTCTTCTAAACCTTCCTCCTCAGTCTAGGCCATCTGGTCATCAATCTTCATCTGATGCACAATGTTGTCGACATACTCCCCTGCGTCCGCCTGTTCAGTGGGCTCAACTTGCGTAGTGCGATTTTCATGATCAGTTGTAACAACATCTGCATCTGCCTATCAGGTGGGCTGAGCGTGCAGTGTGCAATATTCCAGTTCTGCCTCTGCAATATCACCCATCGCGTTCCCTTCGTGAACCATGCGTTGCACACCCAAGCTGCTCCCACCAACTGGACCTCCTGTGTCTCCCTTCGGACATAGTTGCACGAGTAGTACGCACTCGAAACCACGTCGTCGGCAGCCTTGCACAAAGCCTGTCCATGCAAGCATGTGCATTAGTCTCCTCAACTCCCACTGAATATCTGCGGTAGATCGACTCCAAAGCTCATGTGGGTGACATTGCACACCTCGGTGTCCAAGGAGAAGCTGCGTGTAAGGCAGTACAGGACATCTCTGATTTGAGCATTCTCCACGTCTGGGAGTACCATACAGACTTGCGAGAAATTGCTCAAGTCAACACTGTATGAACCTTTATGAATGGTACCAACACCATAATGCACTTTCAATGTTGTGGGTTTCGACACGATTGATTTCTCACTGCAAATATTACCATTTGTCAACATGCATTCACTAAATACGTGCTAAACAAATACGTACCTACATGTTGCCTACATTCGGATGAGAATAAGAATGGATAAGGCTATTACCTTTACACAAAAATCTTTTCTTCTTATCAACGAGCTTTCTTTGTCTTCCTCTCTAACCTCACAAACTCCTCTCCTCTCGAGCTCCTCTCGTCTCCTTTACTCCCTCTCCCGAGCTCCTCTCGTCTCCTTCACTACCTCTCCTGAGCTCCTCTACTTCTGCCTGTCTCGGCCTCTCCCTCTCTCGAGCTTCTCTGCTTCTCGTCCTCTTTTTTCGCTTCTCTCAAGCTCCTCTCGTTCTTCTTGCGAGAGAAATGAGGAGAGTCCGTGCGGGTGTCGGGTCAAAGAGAAAAGGATGGATTAGTCACCCAACGGTTCAGCGACTCTACCTTATCGCCCAATGATTGGGTGACCAGTGGAGTAATCGCCCAACCGTTGGGTGACAATGTCCAGTCACCGAACCATTGGGTGACTTGGCTATGTGTTGTCCAACGGTTGGGCGACTAGCTCAAGTCGTCCAACCGTTGGGTGACATACGGTCAAAAGTGCAAAAATTTAAATCATAGGTATATTTTTGTAATTCCGAATAACAAATTGATCATTTAAAAAAATCGTAGATAAGTTACTGTAGCTAAAAAAAATGATCGACAGCAAGTCAGTAATAGGAATAATACCTTGAGTCGTCTAGAGGCATGCTTGACCTCATATACGTTATTCTGAGGCTAACAATATTAACTTTCTTGTGAGTTGGTTTTGCTCTAAATTGATCGATACTTTTATACATTTCTTTTCTACAAGGTCTATGAGTTGGTGAAGGATATATAAAATCTAGTCAAGCACTGTTCTTAAAACTAGTAGTTGTTATGTAATCACATGGAGATCTATTCTAAAAATCACATGGAGATCTCTGAGAATTCAAAGAAAAAAGATATTAACCATCAAAGTTCGTCAGTATTAAGTCACCAGTGACGTTAGGGACAGCGATTTCCAAGCACTTGCACGTACGGTTGCACCAACGTCTTAAAATGTAGGACATGGATGTATCATGATATCATTGCTTTTTTACTGAAGCTCTAGCCAGACGGGATCACCAGTTCACCACTAGATAGCAGCTACTAGACTCGATTCGACATGACCTACATTTCTTTAATAAATCAGCTTGTTTGTTGGCCTAGACCCTACAGAACTCATACATGGCACTGATGGACACACGCTATTACAAATAAGAAACGAAAACAAAGAGCACACGAGTTTGTGGCACCGTAATAGCCTTATGTCCTTTTTCTGTTTTCTCTTTGTTATTCTCTCTTTCAATACCAAATGCTTAAATGCATACAATGCAAGACACATGGCTAAGCAACAGCGTGATCTAATACTCATGCAACAACCACGAGAGACTCATTTCATTAACTCAACAAATCACCGAATACTCGGCCATGCACACGACACCAACACATGCATGCAATCAATGTACTCGGTCCATCTATTCTATGGCTAAGCAACAGCGTGATCTAATACTCATGCAACAACCACGAGAGACTCATTTCATTAACTCAACAAATCACCGAATACTCGGCCATGCACACGACACCAACACATGCATGCAATCAATGTACTCGGTCCATCTATTCTATGTGTGCTCACACTAACGCATGCACCGACTCGACTGGACTAGCACACAAATTGTAAACTAACTATGTCAAGATTATAGCTAACATTTCCCCTCTAATCATGATACGTTGACTCATTGATGTGGATCACACCTTGTCGAGGAAGAGGATGAACACACACAACTTCTCCCTTAGAGGAGATGAACACAGAGAATGAACTCACACATAGAGTTTGGCGAACGGCTGCAACTGCCCAGCTATGGCTTTTCTCTTCTCTCCTCTTCGTTGTCACTTTCCGCCGGTGTGACACGACTCGCTGACAATGGAGACTCGGACCTCGCCATCCTCAGCATGATCTTGGACATCCAACACACCGCGACACACACTCACAAGAACTTACACACACATATGATAGAACCGGGCCACTAACACAACAACCCGGGCACACAAGCACATACACTATACAGTGTGTACAGTACCCTATTAGCTACATGCAAACACATGCACGTTCACCACTCATTGTATACAATGCACACCTCGACGACAACTTGCCGACTTGCCATCTCCTCCTCGTCATGAGCAGCATGCTCTGCACTATGCGCTGGTCGCACTGCCGCAGCCACACATTCCGTCACACGATGCGTTCACCATGGAGTTGACCACCTTGTGGGCTCGTCGGCTGCCACCAGGGAGAAAGATGAATGCGCTACCGCCACTCCTTGCATGGAGCCACTTTGGAGTGCCATTGCTCGGTGAGCCTTCGCCAGGCAACATCTCCTCGCGTCAAACCTCACTTTGATGCTAGTTGTTAGCTTAGACCCTAGAGAGAACTCACACATCCCACTCGTGGACACACGCTATCACAAGTGAGAGACGATGAATAAACAAAGAACACACGAGTTTGTGGAACCGCAACAGCCTAGTGCCTTTTTTTTGTTTTCTCTGTTATTCTCTCTTCTAATACCAAATGGTCAAATAGATACAAGGAATACGTCTAAGCAACAATTTGATCTGATACTCATGCAATGACCACAGGAGACTCGCTCCACTAACTCAACAAATCTTCGAATACTTGGCCATGCACACGACATCAACACATGCATGCAACCAATGTACTCGCCATCTACTCTGTGCTTGCTCACAACTAACACATGCACCGACTCGACTGGACTAGCATAACAACTCTAAACTAAATATGTCAATATTATATCTAACATTGTTCATTGTTCATGTAAATATACAATTTACACTTATTTAACTTATAAGAATATACTTTACATTAAAATTTCAACAAAATTTGTGCTTTAAACGCAGAAAATTCTAAAACAAAACTATATGTATTTTTAGGTAAACAGGCATTTGGAGAGATGAGAATATACCAAATTAAGTAAATAGAAAACTCTTTTTGAAGCACAAAATAGTTGTAAAACATTGCATTAATGTCACTCAATAATGACAGCCGACCTAACAGAAACAGACGATGATACTGACTGCCCAAGGGAAGGATATACTTTTGTCCAATTTGGGTTTAGCAGTCTTGCTTTCCGGTACAACACAAATGGAGAATTTTAACTACTACGAGATTATATATAGAACTTCAGTTGCTTATAACTAACCAAAATGTTCAAGGAAAAACATCACTAGTTTTATAGACGGAAGAAGTATAGATCGTATATATACGCAGAGAAGTATTAGAGATCGAAAGGCAATTATGGCGATGCAAGTCAAATCTATGGACGGCCAAAAGATTTGGGCCTAGTATTTTATACTGTGTAGTCGTCATATGATTATCTTATGGAACTCTTAACTCCCTGCCCATGCTGTGGAATGACAATAGCTTCAAGCTGTCAAACTATCCACCAATCATGCAACCTGTATTCTCATCGACCACTGCAAAGTAACAATCTTTCAATTAATTAATATTATTAGTCAACTTTAACCATTGACAAAAGTGCAAACCTGATCAAGCATTTGTGCCAAGCAAATTATTAACTTCTGTTTATGGATGATATGTGGAAGAATCGAGACTTTCAAGTACTACTTGAGATATATATGTATATGAAACTGAACACGTGTCTCTCCCAGAGTCCCAGTAAGCATTCAAAGGCAACTACACCACGTGTGTTCCATCCAAATGATTGATGAATTAGCTATTAGTCAGGTCGTCCAACATCTCTCCGTATCTATATATACATAACGACTCCTTGCTAACGGCCTCTCATAACACCAATCATTCTTTAGTTCGTTCCCCCACACAACAAATCTATCAAAACTTCTAGTCCTATATATCACCAGCTAATCGCTGTGCATGCATGCACAAGGACATGGCTCTTTCTCGCTTGCTGATTGTGCCTTTTGCTCTTATTGCCTTGATTGCTTCGGTTGCTCATGCTGCTGTTAAGGAGCACACTTTTAATGTAATTGAGTTAAACACATATGTGCATGCAATTCAATTCTTTCGTCTACTTCTCGTATATCCATTTCTAGCATATGTATCTGCATGATCAATAGTTTTGTATGCGCTCTGTATCCACCATGGTGACAATGGATATACATATAGACGTACGCACGCACACACTGCAGCGCGCAGGTGTAGAATACGTGAACAAGTTACTGATATTTCTGAATGAAGTTATTGCTAAATCTTCATAGTGCTGAAAAGTTATCATCGGTTCTACATAAAGTTACCATCGGTAGCGAGTGAAGTTACTGTCAATGCTCACAATACGTAGCCGACGGTAACTTTCTTTACAGCCGATAATAACTTGTTGGAGCGCAAAACTACGTGTAGCATAGCGCCACTGTGTGTGTATAGAGAGAGAGAAATAATTTTATACTCATAGAAATACGTATTCTCACTTCTTATTATCTGCTTTAATGGTGAATAGAGAGAGGCTTATCGTGCATGTGATGCATACTAGCATATTAGTTAGGAGAGTATCTGCGCATTGCATCATAGTAACTAGAATTTCTCTTTGATCAGTTAGTTACATGTATAATTGAACCATGTACCAACCATGCATGCATGCTTATGCAGCACAATGTACAGAATTCGTGCATATTGTACTACACGTAAAGTCATACTCTATATCAAGTTCGAATTAACTAAATATATTTTCTTACATGTATCAGGTGGGGAACCTAAGCATAAGTCAGCTGTGCAAGCCGGCTAGGATCATCACGGCGGTGAACGGTCGGCTTCCAGGCCCGACCATCGAGGCCCGCGAGGGCGACACGGTGGTCGTTCACCTTGTGAACGATTCACCATACGACATGACCATCCACTGGTAATCACCGTGAAAAACGCTGCTTTTCTCACGTCAACATTGATCTGTTCGGAATTGCGATGCTGCACTCATGCATCAAGAAGCTTTGTGGGATTTGAGCCATGGGCCGGGGTATCACGTTAACAATTTGTTCTTGGACACGTGCAGGCACGGCATCTTCCAGCGCGGCACACCGTGGGCGGACGGACCGGCGATGATAACGCAGTGCCCGGTGCGGCCCGGCGGCAACTACACCTACCGGTTCAACGTCACCGGGCAGGAGGGCACGCTGTGGTGGCATGCCCACATCTCCTTCCTTCGCGCCACCGTCTACGGCGCGCTCGTCATCTGCCCCCGCGGCGGCGCCAAGGCATACCCCTTCCCCAAGCCCGACAAGGAGGACATCGTGCTGCTCGGCGAGTGGTGGAACGCCAACGTCGTCGACCTGGAGCGTATGGCGTTCTTGACCGGCATGCCGGCGACACACGCCGACGCGTACACCATCAACGGCAAGCCGGGGGACTTGTACAACTGCTCGAGCTCTAACCGTACGTTAATCGTTGTGACCTACTACTACGCTTTCATGGAGACATATAGCGACTTACTACTATGTTTGCGTGCAGAGACGTCCAAGTTTCAGGTGCGGCGCAACCAGACCCACCTGCTCCGGATCATCAACGCTGCACTCAATACGCCCTTGTTCTTCAAGGTGGCGAACCACACCTTCACCGTCGTGGCGGCGGACGCGTGCTACACCACTCCGTACAAGACTGACGTGGTGGTGATCGCGCCCGGGCAGACTGTGGACGCGTTAATGGTCGCGGACGCTGACGTCGCCACCGCGCCTGGCGGCCGGTACTACATGGCCGTCTCCCCATACGACAGCGCGATCCCGCAGGGCCCGCCGTTCAGCGAGACAATCGGCACGGCAGTAGTGGAGTACATCGGCGCGCGGGACATGACCGTGCGGCCGGTTCTGCCTCCGCTGCCGGAGTACAAGGACACGGCCACCGCGCACCGGTTCCTCTCCAATCTCACCGCGCTGGTGCTTCCGGGAAGGCCGACGGTGCCGCTCGCCGTCGACACCCGCATGTTTGTCACCGTCGGGCTCGGCGTCTCCGACTGCCAGCCGGCGCAGTTGTTCTGCAACAGGAGCAACGGCCCCGTCTTCTCGTCGAGCATGAACAACGCCTCTTTCGTGACCCCGAACACGACCTCCATGCTCGAGGCACACTACCGGAACTCGGCGGCCGGCGTCTACACCCGCGACTTCCCTGACAGGCCGCCGGTCATCTTCGACTACACCTCCGCCGCGAGCGACAACGCGACGATGCAGTACACGACCAAGTCGACCAAGGTGAAGACTCTTCGTTACAACGAGACGGTGGAGATGGTGCTGCAGAACACGCGGCTGATCGCCAAGGAGAGCCACCCCATGCACCTCCACGGCTTCAACTTCTTCGTCCTCGCTCAGGGCTTCGGCAACTACAATGAAACGATGGCGGTGCCGCAGTTCAACCTCGTCAACCCGCAGGAGCGCAACACCATCGCCGTCCCGACCGGTGGCTGGGCTGTCATCCGTTTCGTCGCCGACAACCCCGGTACACAAAAGTCATCACTTAGAATACGACTCTTGGGCCTTCATGTTGTGGATGTTGTGGTGTTAATCAGCTGTGTACAAGTTTTATATGTGACAAAATGTATGGTGTTTCTATTGCAGGGATGTGGTACATGCACTGCCACTTTGATGCTCATCTTCATCTGGGGCTGGCCATGGTGTTCGAAGTTCAGGACGGGCCTACTCCGTACACATCGGTGCCGCCGCCGCCGGCTGACCTGCCGCAGTGCTGATCACCGTTAACTAGGATTATTTGAAGGGAATGTGGTGCATAAAATAAATGGATTTGTGAGCTCAACAGAAGAAGTAAAGGAGCTCGGCTAGCTCTGCTAGTGTTGTGATATTTGGGGCTATTAATTATTTGTTCGTTCATAAGTTGGTCAATCATTAGTTGCATGAGTACATGCACGTACGGTAGTATTTGTAAGTTGAGTCACTGTGTGATGACTGTTGACTAGTGTGTGTTTGTCAACTTGTTTGTGAGAGGTTGGAGGAGCAATGTTATTGATCAAATGAGCCTTTCTACGGTGATGTTTGCCTAAAGCTTAGTCCTTCCTTCCAGCTAGGGCTGCATTCTGTGGCTATGTTATTAAATGTGTTCTAAGGCTAACATGAACAAACCCTAGGCTCAAACAAGAACACGAACATAAGTTTTAGTGCGGAAGCGTACCCGAACTCGAAGAAACCATGAGGATGGTGTGGATGTAGAGGTGGTCTGCCGAAGTCAGTGAAGCCGAGGTTGCCGACGGTGTAGCCGATGCCGTGGACGGGGACGAAGGAGGCCCGGTCTTCGTCCACCTTAGCGCGCGTTAGTAGATCGGGTCTGTGCGGGATCTTCAAGGCTTGAATAACGTGTGTATAAAACCCCTGCTGAATCCCCTGTTTTATATGGTGCTAGGTGACCGGGACCGAAACCAAATGAGGGTCGGTTGCGCCTCCGATTAGGGCGCGAGTAGAGGCGAAGCCTCCCTGAAAACTCGGGAACGATTAGCCAAGATCAACCCAACATTCTTCTCTTTGATCGTAAGGCTAACATCATAAACCCATTCTCAATGAAACAGCATAACAAGGCAATGTGTTGCACGGCCAATGAAGTGCTATACAACCCCAATACCTATAGTGTACTATTCCATCTTGAAATGGATATTCATCATACTTAATGGGAGTTGGTTTGCTTTAAGGTCCTTTTATCCAGAATCAGAGGCTTTCCAATAAACCCATGCCGGCAACATGATCACGAAAAATATTGGGTGGTAAGCCTTTAGTAAGCGGATCCGCAAGCATTAACTTAGTACTAATATGCTTGATACTAATGGTTTGATCCTGGATTCTATCCTTCACAACATGATACTTAATGTCAATGTGTTTGACAGCACCACTTGATTTGTTGTTATTTGCATAAAAGACTGCAGGTTCATTATCGCAGTATAAGGTGAGTGGTTTAGAGATGCTGTCTACCACTCTAAGTCTCGGGATAAAATCCTTAAGCCATACAGCCTGCCCGGTAGCCTCATAACATGCCACAAACTTAGCTTGCATCGTTGAAGATGCTGTAAGGGTTTGTTTGGAGCTTTTCTACGAGATAGCTCTTCCAGCGAGTGTGAAGATATAACCTGACGTGGATTTTTAGTATCAACACATCCCACAAAATCTGAATCTGAATACCAACAACTTCAAGTCTATCATAATTCTTATGTGTGAGCATGAAATGCTTAGTAACTTGCATATAGCGCAAAGCTTTCTTAACGGCCTTCTATTGGTCTAGTCCTAGATTTGACTGATATCTGCCAAGCATCCTGGTTACAAAAGCTAAATAAGGGCGCATGCATACTTGAACATATATAATGCTTCCGACAGCTGAAGCATAGGAAACTGACTTCATCTGATCAGTTTCATATTGGTTCCTTGGAAATTGAAATGTCCCAAATTTATCGCCCTTAACAATAGGACCAGGTGAGCCAGAGCACTTATACATATTGTATCTCTTCAGTACTCTGTCAATGTATGCCTTCTGAGATAAACCTAATATTCCTTTAGACCTATCTCGGTGAATCTCAATTCCAGGAACATAAGAGGCATCACCAAGATCCTTCATATCAAAATTAGATGAAAGGAATCTCTTGGTCTCAAACAACATATCCTTATCACTGCTGGCCAATAAGATGTCATCCACATAAAGTACTAAGATGGTGAATTTACTCCCCTTGAACTTAACATATATGCAGTTATCAACTTCATTTTCCTTAAAACCAAAACTCCTTATGATCTTATCGAATTTGAGGTACCACTGCCTCGACACTTTTTTTAACCATAAATGGATTTCGTAAGCTGACATCCCATGTGCTCCTTGCTTTCCATGACAAAACCTTCTGGTTGAGCCATGTAAACATTCTCTTGCAAGTTGCCATTAAGAAATGTCATCTTAACATCCATCTGATGCAGTTCTAAATCATAATAAGCTACAAGTGCCATAACAATTCTGAATGAATCTTTAGTTGAGACAGGAGAAAAGGTGTCATTATAGTCAATCCCCTTTCTTTGTGAGAAGCCTTTTGCTACAAGCCTTGCTTTGAACCTTTCGATATTTCCTTAGAGTCATGCTAGGTTTTGTAGACCTATTTACAACCTACTGTTTTGACTCTGTCAGGAATCTCTACTAAGTCCCATACATCATTAGTGCTCATAGACTTTAGTTCATCTTTCATGGCATCAAGCCATTTAGAAGAATGTTCGCTCATCATGGCCTCCTTATAAGAGGTGGGATCATCTACTTTTTCTATATCATTAATATCCTCATTCATATAAACAATATAATCATTTGGGATGTCAGATCTTCTCTCCCACTGTGATCTTCTGATAGGTTCATCAGCTATTGCAAGAGACTACTGAGGCTCATCATTAGATGTAACATCAGGAATTTCAGAGACCTCAATAGTGGGTGCAACAACAGTATTCTCTACTGGAGGTGCGACCACCTGAGGCACAGGAATAAAGGTCTCTGGGACGAGCGGTGAAGGAACATAATCCTGCTTCTCCTCAAGATCTATTTTCCCGGGCTTCAGGTCCTCGTTATTCTCTAAGAACACAGCGTGGCTTGTTTCTACAAACTTAGTTATCCTATTAGGACAATAAAAACGATACCCTTTGGATCTCTTAGGGTACCCAATAAAATGACAACTTACTGTCTTAGGGTCTAATTTCCTAATATGTGGATTAAATATCTTAGCTTCATCACGACAACCCCATACTCGTAAATATTTCATACTCGGTTTCCTCTCAGTCCATAATTCATAAGGTATTTTAAGTACTAATTTACTGGGAACCCGATTAAGAATATGTGCGGCTGTCTTTAGTGTTTCCATCCACAAGCCAATTGGTAAACTAGAATGGCTAAGCATGCTCCGTACCATATCCATAAGTGTATTGTTGCGTCTCTCAGCTACCCTATTCTGCTGAGGTTCACCCGGCATAGAATATTGGGCAACGTTGCCATTTTCCTGAAGGAACTTAGCGAAAGGGCTAGGAATTTGCCCATAAGAGGCATGTCTTCCATAATATTCTCCCCCACGATCCGATCTTACCACTTTAATTCTTAGGTTGTGCTGATTTTCAGCTTCAGCCTTAAATTTCTTAAATTTGTCAAGTGACTCAGGTCGGTCTTTAATGGGAAAATATAACCATAACAGGAGAAATCATCGGTGAATGTGATGAATGAATCAAAACCATCCACTGATGTCACAGGAAAAGGACCACAAATATCAGTATGAATTAATTCTAAGAGTTCTGTGCTGCGAGTGACTCCCTTCTTTATTTGCTTAACATATTTCCTTTAATGCAATCAATGCAGTGGTCTGAGTCAAAGAAATCTAATGGGTGGAGAATTTCTCCTTTAATGAGACGCTCCATTCTCCCCCTTGAAATGTGGCCTAAACAACAGTGCCATAATTTCGAAGAAGTCTTGTCATTTTTTTTACGCTTAGCATCACACACATTTAAAGATACAAGAGATTCATTAAGGGAAAGTATATAGAGCTTTTCTTGTCTAAAAGCAAGACCAACATCATTTGAATTAAACGTAATAATGCATTTACTGTCATCAAAAATACATTTAAAACCTTCATCGTTCACTAAAAAAACCGAAATCAAATTCCTCCTGATGGAAGGAACATAGACTAAATTATTAAGACGAAGCATGAAGCCGCTATCTAAGACAGGTGAAATAGATCCAACTGATTCTACTTCAGCTCCCTTTCCATCCGCGACTCTAAGACTTCGCCCCCCTTTCTTAGTGTTTTCGCGGTAAGGATTCCCTGTAAAGAGTTGGTAATGTGCACAGTTGCACCTGAGTCAATCCACCAAGAATTAAGAGAGAAATCAGCATAAAGAGTTTCATCAATGAACGTTATTGTATCATTACCCTTTTTTGCAGGCCACTTTAAAAAACCAACACAATCCTTCTGGAAATGCCCTGACTGCTTGCAGAAGTGACATTCCCCCCTTTAGGTGCTCCAGCGGGAGCAACATGGGGCTTAGGTGCATTGTGCACTTTAAGCCCCGACTTATCTGAATTAGGGGAGAACTGCGACTTTTTCTTGGATTTGAAGTCCCCTTGGAACTTCCTTTTGTTAGAGCCACCAACTTGAAGCGCAAAATCCCTCTTTTCTGTCCTTATTCTTTCTTCCTCCTGGACACGCATGGCGATTAAATCGCTCATGCTCCATTTTTCTTTCTAAGTATTGTAATTAATCTTAAATGCCGTGTACTCAGAAGGAAGAGAAGTCATGATAAAATGGACTAGGAAACCATCAGATATCTCGATGTCCATGCCCTTGAGCTTTTCTGCCATATCGGTCATCATCATGATATGTTCTCTTATGCTGTCGGACCCATCATACTTAGTGGTTAAGAGCCTCTGGATCAAAGTACTGGCATAAAGTTTAGTTGAGCCTTTAAATTTCTCCTCTATTGAAGCCAAGTACTCTTTAGCATTTTCGGAATCAGGGATTGCTCCCCTGATCCCAACTGAGATAGAGGTCTTCATAATCATTAGTGATAGACGGTTGGACCACTCCCATTTCTGAGTATTTAGCTTCATAAGATTTCTTTTTCTCATCATAATTTTCCACACCTTCGGTGGAGGGAACGGGAGCGGTCACCCTTAAAGCATAATCAAGGTCCAAAACTTCAAGAACAACATGAATTCTGTCTTTCCATGTGGGAAAATTTCTCCACGTGAGCTACTCAATATTGTCAATTGTGGCGGCAACATTTGAAGCATTTATTGCTGAATATCAAAATACAAGGCAAAAATTAGAAATAACATAAAGATATATATTGCATGCAATTAACCCTACGTTGGTCTGATTAATAACATGCAAAACTATAGTTCTAATTCATATCACCGTTGGGCAAAAAATGAAAAAGAACTTAATAATTTTATATGGCGACACATGATTACAATCAATGTTGGTCAAAATGTAGTCATATGCATACATAATGCCAAAATAAAACATAAAAATCTCTAATTAAAATATCTCGTTGGTTCAATTTTAATCAGAGATAAGACATAATAATATGGTAATGATACATCGTAATTTGCGCAATTGAAAATAATTGAAACAGTGCACAAAAGGTAGACTTAAATAAAAGAAAATGCACTGGAAAAAGAAAAAGAAAGAAATACTATTGCAGCCGGCCCCCAAAGGAACCGACCAAAAACACTGCGCGGCCCAAAACCGCACGGTCGAAAAATCCCGCGCGGCCCGGAAAAGAAATTGCGCACAGGCTAAAAAAACGCGCACATGGCCCAACTCATGCGCGTAGCCCACTCACGCGTGCGGCCGAAATCGCGCACCAGCCCAAAATTGCGCGCGCACGCGAGCGACCCAAATCTCACGCCCGCAGGCCGAATCTCACGCGCGCCGTTGGATCTTCATCGAACGGCTCACACGCGCGGCCCCGCAGAAAACGTGTTTCACGCGCGCCGTTAGATCTGATCGGACGGCCCAAAAACTTTCTCGGCTCGAAAAAACGACCATTCAATCTCAATATCGTACGGTCATGCGCGCGCTGCAGCGGGGATAAAAACCCGAAAACCCTAACCCTAACCGCATTCTGCCCTTGACCTCGTGAAAAACACGGCGCGCACGTGGGGAGAGCAATGCGGCGGCGGCGCCCGCGCGGCGATGACGGCGGCACTCGCTCGGAGAGCGGCACGGCGGCATCGATGACAGCGTGAGGCGGCGCCTCCGCAGCCCTCCTCGCTGGTGCACGTGCGACCAAGGTTGCGCGCGCGGCCATCGAGTGGAGCTACGGCGACGCCCGTGACCGGAGGGACTCCGATTCTCCAAAAGGTAAGTTTTCCGCCGCCGATCTCGGATCTAGGGTCCGAGTCCCTCCTTCTAGGATCTGGGATCTAGGATTCGAGTTCGGGAACGGTTAGCCGAGATCAACCCAACATATGTAAGTATTGGAGACGAGTAATTGGCATTGGACATCCAGGCAGTTGCTAGCAACTTAGTTGCTTCCGTCACCATGCTCGTGAATTTCCATGTCACCATTAGGGCATGTACAATGGTATGAGCTAGTTACTAGCTCTAAGATAACTTCTCCAATGATATTAACTTTTAGCACATAGCTCATAACATGAATAGTCCCACATGACATCCTCATATAATCTTGGAATGTGTGTATGAGACTAGCTCTTGATCAAGAGCTAGCTTTTCTCTCTCTTCTATTAAAATATGAAATAATATGTTTAGAGTTAGCTCATAAATTACCATTGGACATGCCCTTACAATGTGTAAGACCATGGTTGGTGACTAGACGGCGTTGAATAGGCGCCAAGATATCAAAACGCCGTCTTCACAATATCCGATAGAGCCATGAATATCTATCCATCTCCGATATCCCATTCATGAAGATAATCACCTTATAACTTGATGTAGCATCAATAAGCATATCAGCTATTGGCATAGGATGTTCGTCCCTAGAAGTCGCCTTGTTCATGTCTCTAAATTCAATGCGTACCTGCAGTTTTCCTCTCTTCTTGCTTTCTACGGAAACAATGATGGAAACCAACGATGAATACCTACCTAGAAGGCCTAATAAACTTAGCTTTAAACAACCGCCTGACTTTCTCTTTGATCCTATCGTACATATTTAAGGGTGTTAATCGAATCCGAATTATTCGTTTTATCTAGCATCCAAATCGGTTGGTAGCAAATATAGAAAGCGTAAATGCATTCGTATTGTAAAACGAATACGGATCTGGATAGTATCCAATTTTTTTTCTGAATACAAATTCAAATGTGGTATGCAGAATACGGTGCTAAATGAATACAGATATGGATATTATCCGGATTCGAATGTGGTACGCGGAATATTTGACGTATCTTTTATATTTGATCTCCAAATTAGGTATATTATATATACATTTCAATCATTTTGACGAGCCCGTCGTCATGATGAACTCTAATTTGGCATTTTATGTTTTTTTATTTTGGCTCATCCCCAATAAAGCTTTTTGTATACTCTTTTTAGTCAAATTTGATATGTTTATAACCGATTTATTTGCAATATATCTAGAATTAGTTAGGATGAGTGGCAAAATGGCATCAATGATCCATGATTATGTGATAAACTAGAGAAAAATGGGCATAAATATTACTATAAAATAGATGCTAATTTGCTAAACGTTATTGTGCCATAGGATATTCACATCTGACCAAATTGTGTATGTATTCAATTCATAATCGTATTCAAGCATATTTTAATTTGTATTTATATTTGTTTAACGATGTGAATACAAATATGAAAAATCACTATTGATTCGTATTCGATCGGTCGACACTCCTATAAATATTAGGATGAAATCGGTTGGGAAATTGCTTATAAGGCTTTGT
Source organism: Dendrocalamus latiflorus (assembly GCA_017311315.1). Taxonomy (NCBI): domain Eukaryota; kingdom Viridiplantae; phylum Streptophyta; class Magnoliopsida; order Poales; family Poaceae; genus Dendrocalamus; species Dendrocalamus latiflorus. Next base: position 7,817,747 of record CM029646.1, read on the forward strand.
ATCAGTGTTTAATTGGTAGCCGAAGCCTAACTAAATCTCAGCTTAAACGAGGCACCTCATGATATTCACATGCAAAACAATCTTTGAATTCTTTCAAAGGCTTGATTAACATTATTTTATAATCGACTAGAAAATTACCACTAATAAATGTTGGCCTTTTCATATCGCCATCCCCTATATCTACAACTTCCAATGGATAAACGATGTGAAGTCTAGGCCAAGTCTTTAGTGTCGTAGCCTCGTAGGTTAAAAACCGAGACACGTAAGAGGGTCGGACGTTCGCCTTTTCTTGGGTTGGAGTCCGGAAGAGCGGTAGACACAAGCAGCATTTATCCAGGTTTAGGGATACAAGAGAACCTCCTGCTTCTGCCTAAGAACTTACGGGAATTGCCTCCATTAAGGGGTTCCCAGGGCCACCAATTTAAATGTTCTTCGTTTTACTTAAGTCCACCCATAAACGGGTTACATGAAATATTTATAAGCTCTAAATATTATACAAAGTATGATAACACCCTTAGCGAGGGTGCTATAATAGGGGTATAAGTGTCCTCTATGGAGATGGAAGTTTGTTCGTGGTCTATGACTATGCATCTTTGGTTTAAGACGGGTCTATAAGTTGATTGCAGTACATAATATAACGATTTTATTTATATCGGCTAAAATCGTATATGAGTTTCTATTACTCTATACTCTTTCTCATAAACAGTTTAAAAATTATAAACTAAAACTCAAAAAGAACGTATCCGTTATCTTCGGCTATCAGGGCCCACCAAAGCACAGACTCTTTCGTTAGCCTATTGGGCCCAAACGTAGGACATCTGCCAAGTTTGCGGAGGCGAGCACTGAGGGCAGAAGCTTTCACAAGAGTACCCTGCATCGCGGTCCTTCGGGAGGAAAACCTTCAGTCACGAGCGTTCCCGTCGGTTTTTCTACGTACGAGAGGAGTGTTGGTTACTTCAACACTAGCCCCATGGTCCTGGACACTTAAAAGAGAGCACCTAAGGAGTAGTAACAGGTCGCCACAAGACGATGTCACTTAGCCAAATGTTGGGGCGCCCGTCATGGCAAAGTTGAGGATCCAGCTGAATTTCGGAGCATCTGAATCTTTGCAAGGTCGAGAACATAGCCAAATTTCGAAGAGTTCATCATGGCAAAGTCACATACCTATCCAAACATGTAGCGAAGTCGGGGACTTGGATGAATTTCGAGGGCACCTGTCATGACGAAGTTGGGGACGTAGCCAAATGTTAGGGCGTCAATCATGGAGTAGTCGTCAAGGAATTAGCCAAATTTCAGACTCAAATCTTGGCGAAGTTGAGGACTCAGCTCGGCTTTGGGCATTCGAAGACTAAGAATAGGAGGCTAGATTCGCAAAAAATCAAGAACCTACAAGAACCTGTACATAACTAAATAAGGACCTATACATAATTTTGGAAACCGCGGGTTGCTATTGGTGAAGTGGAGGGTGCTTTCCGGAAAAAAAACCTGGCAGGGACCTGTTTGCGAGAATGGAGGACCTCTACGCGATTTCGCAAAACACAGGTGCTTTTTCGTAAAAAAAATGATGTGGCACAGCTCCCCGGCCGGGGAGTCCCCCAACTTTAATGTACGGAGTATTCGGGAGATGTCCTATAGGAAATGTCTGGGAGGTCCTAGGGGTGACCTGGATGTTTAGGAGTCCCGAAGGCTATGTCCAGATGGTCCAGTCCAGGTGGTGACCTGGAGACAACCTGTTTGGCAGCTTATGACTTTTGGCTAAATTTTTTTAATTTTAGTTATTTGCGACAGAGATTATGGAGAGAGAGATACTTGCTTGCGATTTTGGTTGATACAGATGTTAGGCTTTTAACATGTACTACAATTAACTTATAGACCCCGTCTTGAGAAAATACTCCGTTTGAAAGTCAGGTACTATAGCAAAAGCCAAAAGCCGCTAGCTTCGGTCGAAAAGAATAGGCCCATAATGTCGGGAGGCATTTCTCTCTCTGCTCTAGTCACCTTGCTTTCTCCTGCCTCAGGTATCTACAGTAGTACCACTCCAACTGTTTTATAAGTATACTACTATATCAGCAAATTCTTATATGGAGAAGAGAGGATGTGAGGAAAAAATTTATTATCTCTTATGCAGGAGACAACCTGAGCATACAAGCCAACATACGCGGTAATGAAATGTGAGGGGAATTATGATGAAAATAATATAAAATAGTTAGACAAATTAATTTATAGATAAACTGTTAGAAATGTTGTCTCTAGTGCTGTTTTTAGATGAGATAAAAAAATTTAGAGATAATCTTAAAAGATATACTATTATGCATAGCCTTAGTCAGAGTAGTTGGACAAGCTGGTAGATGAGCTAGTCTTCTCCTACGCTTCCTTTTTCTATTCTCCGCTTTGTTCACAATTATTTTTGACAAGAAACTGTAGGGGGCACAATACAATTAAATTAATAAATAAAAGTTATTTACAGGAAGAAGGAAAAATTTACAAACCCTCACCGAGGGCCAAAACTTAAGCAATAGACTCTAGCTAGGAAACAAAATAAAGGTTTAAGCTGCTCTTAGACTATATACAAAGCCATCTCCTGCTTTAATAAAACTTTCCTGTTGGCAATAGAATGTTGAATGTTTTCGAATACTCTTCCAGAGCTCTAGAGTTATGCTCCTGCTAAGGCGAGCCCGCTAGTGTAATCAAGATGCTTTGGAAATGCTAAGGACAAAAGCAATTGAATTTTTATTGGGAGACAAAGGAGATTGCAAAGAGGGGCTCACCGGCATAGGGAGACGGCGTCGACGGCGATGGTGAGTGAGGGAAAGCAATTGGCTGCTCGGGAGGGTTGCGTGGGGTGTGTACAAGCTTTAGAGCGACTCCAAGGAGCTTTAAGGCGATCGAGGTTTGGGTCTTTCGAGCGCGCGGTGAGGAAAGGCAGGGGACTCTGCAGAGGGAGTAATGGCACTGGCGACATGGCTCTGCGGCTTTTGAAGAAGTTGGCGAGGGTTGATGCTGCGGTACGGAGGCAAGGGCGTCGTCGGGAGTAGAGAGCCGAAGCGAGAGAGAAGAAAGCGAGCAGAGCAGCACACAAAGAGAGAGAGAGAGAGAGCGGCAGGAGCTGGGCGATTGACTGGTGGGGCTGCGGCGCCAGCTCGGTGTGAATGCGAGGGCGCAGGCAGCCGCAATCCGGCGCGACGGCGGCGCAGTGCATGGAGCGGCTACAGAGAGGCGGTGAGGAGAAGGTGCCAACAAATAGAGAAAGCAGAAAGACGAGAAAGGAAAGCGATTTTCACCAGAGATTTGCCAAATTGGGAAAGAAATTCAAATTCATAAGAAATTTCAAGAAAGATTCAAAATTTCAAAAAATTTCGGGTTGTTTCAATCTACCCCCCTTAAAAAGAATCTCGACCCCGAGATTCACCTAGACCATTGATTGTGTTGAAAAGAAAAAAATGTTACAGTCTTGATTCGTTTTCTTAAATTGTGTCCTTTACTATGAGCATAAAATATCTGCTACCTTCATAGGGTTCTATCAGTTCTTGTCCTATCTGGTTATATCTGGGTTTCTTATGCTATTTACTGCCTGTACCTGTATATTATCCTTGTGCATTGCAGACTTATACATTTCTAGATTACTTTGTACCAGTGCTCCGTTTGTTCAGGTCCACAATACTTCTACTCTGGTACGTTGATTTCTTTACTGTCTAATGTTAAGAATCAGTTCCACTAGAATTGACTTTAATACGGGGCTGTTCGGCAGGGCACAAGCCGCTACAGTACCTAACTTTTAAACGGAGTATTTTTTCAAGACGGGGTCTACAAGTTAAATGTAGTACACGTTAAAAGCCCAACATCTGTACCAGCCAAAATTGCAAGTGAGTATCGATCTCTCCGTAATCTGTACCGTAAATAGCCAAAATTCAAAAATTTCAGCCAAAAGCCATAAGCCGCAGCCAAAAAGAACAGGCCCTACATCACAACCTTCTTATTCTTTATACTTTGTACATACAGCTTTCATACACTTTCATAGTCTCACAACATACTTTAGCTAAAATAATTTATAGGCAAATTCTTTACAAAAAGGAAGCACTAAATCGATTTCCTTCTACTTATTGTTCTTGATGTGTGGTAATGTATGACTCTCTTTTCTGACCATTTCCTTTATCACTTGTCTTCATGTCGTTCTTTAGAGTAGAATTGCTTCTTTTTCCACTCTGGTTTTGTTAGGATGGGATCCTTCTTCCTCCATCGGTGGCTGATGTGATGTTGATGCCTGTCTTTTTACTTACATCCGGCCTCTTACTTATGTAAGGTTTTCAGTGGGTATTGGCAACGATAATGTCCATTTTGTTCATAGTGAAAACAAGTTGTATGTGGTAGGATCAAAGGATTGTTTTGCTTTATAACCCTTACATGTCCTGATATCTCCTCTTCCATCCAAAGGGCTCGATCAACTAGAGTCAGTAGGTTTGGAACTCTAACAGTTACAATGCAACGCTTTATATCGGGTCGCAGGCCTTTCATAAAGTATGCCATTATTTTGGCTTTAGTGTTAATATCCTCTTGAGCGTACTAAGATAAATAGTGAAATTGTTGCAAATACTCTGTGACAGATTTTTCTTCTTGTCAAAGATTGAGAAACTCTTGATATTTTTCTATGATAATTTTAGGAGAAATGTAGGTCTTACAGAATCTTTTGACAAATTCTTCCCACGTAATGTCATGTTTCTTCGGATGTATCCACTGGATAGCTTTCCACCAAGTAATTGCTAGTTCTGATAGCTGGTAGGTGGTGGTAAAAAGAACTTTCTCCCTATTCGTACACTGGACAGTATTCATTCTTCTCTCAACATCTTGCAGCCAATTATCTGCACTTAGTGGCTCTATTGTTGTTGTTGTTGAGAGTGTAGGTGGTTGAGTCATCAAGAAGGTTGTAAACTTAACTACAGTCGCACTTGATGTTGATTCTTCTAGTAACCTCTTGTTAGTGATCTGTTGTAATTGTTTTATGTGTTGTTCCAGACTCTTGGCTTGTCTCTGCTCACCTTCAGCTTGATTGCTCTTCATGACGATTTAGGCTTTCATTACCTTAGGCTGCTCTTCAAGATTTCTTTTTTCCATCTGATGTGCTGCTAAATCTTTAATTTATCCAGTGTCATTTTGCACCCAAAACTTAGGAATCAGTTCTATAACATTTTTGGGCTAGCAAGAGAAAGTGAGACTGAAATAGAGATAAGAGCAAGAAGTAGGAGAGGAATAGGTTGGGGTGAAATTAAATGATTTCTCTGATCGCTTTCCTGGAATACTACCTCCCAACTTTCTATACACTTACAAGGATAATTCAACATGTTCTGACATTCCAAACCAATCATGAAACTAATTCACTCCTACATTACTTTTATACCCAAGCTTAGAATCCAATAGCCTTATTAATTCAGTTTCTACTTCCTGTTATATACATCTATGCTACCTCCTTTAATTGCTTACTCTTAGGACCATTGTTGTCTAAAACTCCAAACAATTATTTTCATTTATTTGATCCATGAAATATATAATTTTTATCACATCATTCCTAACTTTATTAATCAAATCCTGACTACCTAGATTCAACACAAATCCCGACTTCAACCGCGACCATGTAGATCCAACCTCAGGTTTGTCATAATCCAGTATCTTTATTTTAGATCATCTGAACCAAAACTTTTCTAAAATTCCAATTTTTCTAATCATTGCTTCATCATCTCAGTCTACTTACCCACGAATCAACTAAGTTTCTTACTATCTATTTCTAAATTAATTCTAAATTAATTCGCTATTATAAGTCCACTGAGAATAATATCATGATCATGGTTGCAATCCAACAATCACCATTAGTAGCATCCACTGTGAACAATACCATTGATCAAGCGTGAAATCCAATTATCATATTTCCTATTTCTTCAAAATTCAATTTATCCATTTATCTAGTCAATCCAATCCAACAAACTCCATTGTTTTATCCACTCAAAATTCACGCTACCAACTTTTCCTGATAATCAAACATAATTCCACCAACACCTTTGGTTATTCATCACCTCATAATTCAATCACTTATGGGTTTATCTATTCTCTTACAGTTGTCCTGGATGGGATCTAACCTATTCATTGCAATCAGGAATTCACATTTAATTTCCTCTGAGATTTAGAGTATGATAGGTGAGGGAAGAATAAGAACAGAAGAATATAGGTACGAATTGAGACGAAGTAGGGTAGGAGCAGAAAAGCTTTCAACATAAACTGTACTTAAAACCATAAATTATTTTTGCACAAATTGCTTATATAGTAGCCTAACAAGCTAATAGTGCAATTTGGCTATTATTACAATCAGAAAGACTTCATCTACTCAAATGGTCTTACCTGTTGCATCAAGGGAATCAAACGAGTGTTATTTACTAACTACTCGAACGGTGACCTTACAACCTTTCAGAAGGAAAAGTCTTGGTCAGGGCATTTGTGCTATTCTTCTTAACACCTTCCTTAGTACTTCTACTAGAGTTAGCTTTCGTTACATTCGGTCAATACTTACAGAACGAAATTAGTCTAAATGACTACACTTGTTTTTTTGACAAATTCATAAATAAAGCTTTTAATGCAGGTCTAAGAAAGATGAGATAGATATAGGAAAGACGAGATAGCAATACTAATTATGCTTTTCGCAATTCTTTTACATTGGAAATTAAAATATTGTAAAACCGTATCCTTATCGAAACTAAACCTATACTTAGGGTTACATCCTACAGTCAAGCCTACTCTGATACCATTTTGTAATGCCCCCATTTTTGGGAATAGGGATGTCAAACCACCCGCAACAGCCTAGAAGTTTAGCTGTGGATAGAAGGAGTATCATGCCTACTCACGAACAATTAAGAGAAGTTAATTTGATTAAAATAAGACCTAATGCACAACTTTGGTAACAATACGGGCGTCTAAGCCAAAAATTTAACATTCATAAGAGTCGAAGAAAACACCATAGGAACGCTTGAGTGCGGTCGTAACCCTAACACGATAACTTGTAGCATCCTCCTTTCCTCAGGTACCTGTTGTGGTAGAAACGTTGCAAGACTGAGTACAATCAACCGTACTTAGCAAATCACGTGGGGAAATGTTATATATCTACTTGCCAGGATTCTCAAGTGATGAGAATATAGTTGTTCTGCTGTAATATGTGGATGCAATTTTGTTTGTCAACATTTTTAAACACAACAGAATAATAACTACTTAAGGATTTGGGGTTTTAAGACTTCATTAACAGATCTCAGCATTTTCAACTCATTTCCAAATCTACTTATGCCTCGCTGTTGGAATCACCCATTGTAACATCCTGAATTTCAGAGCCTTTTTGAAGCTTTCGAAATAAAATTCACCATTTGAATTTTTCTGGAATTAATTAAAGCTTAAATGGAATTTTTATGAATTAAAAGGATTTAATATGATTAAGTTAAACATTAAATTATGCCAAAAGTATTTTATTTGAGTTCCCTGAGCCTCAAGAGTTTTTCTGGCATTTTATGTGATTTTTCTGGATTTATTTGCTATTTTCTAGAGCTCAAAATGATTTAATTGAATTTTTGGAAAAAGAAAAAGAAAAAGAAAAACCAGTCGGTCGAGCCGCAACCGCTTCCGCCCCCGCCGCGTGTCAGCCATCCAGAACCCCGCCCCGCATCGCAGCCGCCCGCTTTTAGCAAGTCGTACTCGTATGCGAGTGGGACTCTCAGGTCGTATCCCACCTGGACTCGTACTCGTGGCCGACCAGGACACCTCTACGACCGGGTATAAAAGGGCCGAACCCCTGGTGTCTCCCTCGTCCCAAGTCAAGCCTCGCCTCCGAGTTGAGCCGCTGTGGTCGTGCGCCTCACCAAAGCCGTGGTCATACGCGTAGCTGCTGCCGTGGTCGTGCCGGAGCCCGAGATCGTGTCGTCCTCGCCGTCGTTCCGCCGTCGCCGGTGAGTCCCGCCGCCATCCGTGGTCGTAGATCCGTGTGTGGTAGATCCGTGTGGTCGTAAGGTTCTACGACTACGTTGTAGAGCCTTAGTCGTAAGTCGTAAAGCCACCGATAAGTTCGATCATGTGGTCGTAAACGACTTCATGGTCGTAGGTCTGCCTGAGTAGTCGTAGCCGCTGTGCAGTCGTAGCCGGCCGTGTGGTCGTAAGATCCATTCGAGTAATCGTAGACTCCATCCGAGTAGTTGTAAGTCTAACCGAGTAGTCGTCGGTTCGGCTGTGGTCGTAAATCGACTACGTGGTCGTAACCCTCCGATCGCGTTTGCCGTGGTCGTAACCCTCCGATCGCGTTTGCCGTGGTCGTAACCCTCCGATCGCGTTTGTCGTGGTCATATTCCCCTTTCCGACCACGTTGATTCCCGAATATGACTTGTTTTCTCTGATTTAAAACTTCCCAGAGCCCGTTCTCCCTCGTCCTAGCTCCGATTGACCCGTTTCTTTTTCCTAAATTCATATAAAACTGAGCTCTATCTTTTGGTTCAAGTTTGAGAATTTTTGGAGTTCATTTGAATTTTATTTGATTTTATTTTGTGTTTCGATTTGCGTTTTCTCTCGTTAGATCACACGTTCGAGGGAGCCGCCGTTGGATTTGAAGATCAAGACCCGTCAACTGAGCAAGGCCAAGGCAAGTCGTGTCCTTTGATCATGTTGATCCCAGTTTGCAATCTATTATTTAATTATTTTGTTTTAAATTATCTTGCATCGCTATTTTTATTCAAACCCTTGTATTGGTAGTTATCGTCCCAATTGGTTACTTCCCTCCTTGATATTTTGGAATACCTTGATGCCATTGTCACCTTAGGTTGGGAATTTAATTAGTGATGCTATGTTATTTGTCACATTGGGTTGGTACGAATAGAATGCTTATCCTTGCTTATTTTGCGAAAGGGTTCATCATCACATGTGATTAATTAATTTGACTTAATGAGATATTGAATCGTGGTTGGTACCACTGTTATAAAATTTGTGCCGTGACATTGGTGCGTCATTGGCGGTGGTTATACAAAAATTGGTTTTCACTTGGGCGATTGATCGTGCAGTAAAGGGGGTGCGAGAGGCACATGGGATGTGGATGTTTCGCCTGGGTAATTCTTAAGGACTTAACTTTGTGCGCCATTGATCTGAGCTTTATCGTGCAAACCACATGTCTAGTATGGGATAGACCTGGCATAATAATTTGTGAAGTCTCCACTTTGGTTTTACTACTGATGTTGTTGGGGCGCAAGAGGGGGCAATTATCGACTAGGGGGTTGCCCTACTCGACGGCGAAACCTTAGCGAGTGGGATCAGGTGGGGATGGATCATTGTAAAAGCCTTGTTGTGATTTTCATTAACGTGAGGATTATCAGATCGTGTGGGTACAGTTGTGCAACCTCTGCAGAGTGTAAAACTATTCGAATAGCCGTGTCCTCGGTCATGGACAATGCTCGGTGATTTCACACGAGGGGTAGAGTTTTTATGAAACCTGGTTGGGTTGAGCTGGGAAGTGAATGGTCAGTTCACTTGTGGTTATATTCAATTCCTTTGATTATTTATTTAACGTCCTTTGTTAAAGTTGCTTTTCAATCTATTTATTGTATTTACTTCAAATTGTTGCTTTATGCAAAAGTAACCCTTCAGCCATCCATTGTTAAGCTTTGCATATTATATTGCATTCATTTGTTACAAACGACTTGTTGAGTACTCTATGTACTCACGGCTTTATGCCCCTATTGCTCAGTTGAGGAGGAGGAGAATCACCAGCAGGAGGTTCCAGAAGGAGAGTACTTCGACGTCTTCGCGAATTAGGCTTCGTTCTCCACTCGATAGCCTGTGGGCGTGTCGATTGGCTGCTACGCTTTCTTTTGGATTTCCGCTGCTAGTTTTTGTTAAGCCCTTCGGGCTAGTCTAATGTAAGCTTGGCCATAAGGTCGTACTCTGATGATTATTAATAATATTTGAGTCTTTTCTTAGTGAATCGTGATATGTTCGATATTTCATCTTTGTTTTTACTGTGTGCACTAGCGTGATCCTGGACTAGTGCAGAATACACAGGAGAGTCCGGATTTGCATATTCGGGTCTCGACAGAGATGGTATCAGAGCTATATCGACTGTAGGACGGAGCCCTAGTTAGAATGGTCGAATTAGTCAAGTTTTCAAAATTTATTTTCTAAATCAAATCAACCAAATGATTGTCTAGTAATTCTTGATTCTTACCTCATTCTTAAGATTCTTGCTCCTTGTCTCCTCTGAGAAATTGTTTTCGAAACTAAATTTGACTTCTTATCCCTATAACGTCCATAGATGTCTCGAGTGTCCCTCCATCAAAGTGAAAGTTGGTATGGAATTCTTCAAGCTGTGCTGTGAAGTTTGGATCAAGGAAGCACCCAATATGTCAAGACAAGATTGGAGATTTCCGGGAAGATTAGGAGCCATTAGCTTTGAACCTTGTTATAGTTTTAGTATCGTGTAGATCGTCTTGCTTCTTATTTGCCGTTGGGTGTGATGTGAGCTGCAGTTTTGCTTCTAGCATTATGATGCAGTCATGTCAAAAGTCTTTTTGTGGAGTTTATTACTTCTTTTGTTAGCCTTTTCGGCTAAGTGTTTGCTTAGTTTTAGGATTGCCATTAGTTACCCCCTTAGACGAGTTTACCACTTACCTTTGCTTTTCCCTCTTACCTATTGAGCCTTGAAGGGTCAGTTCTCAACAAATGGTCTTTTCCTTCAGAACAGAGCAGAAATGGTTGACACCCGGAGCTCCGCAGGACGCGGTCAAATGAACCAAGATCCGGAAGGCAGTAATCGAAACCAAGCAACTCCAGAGCAGCATGCGAATCCGGCTGGTTTAGATCCGACCTTGAGTCAGTTCATGGCTGCCCAGACCCAATTAATGAATACCATGATGCAGAATATGAACGCAATGATGAATCGGCAGAATCAAGAAATGGCAATGCCCCAACCAGTTCGTCAACAGTCTAAATTTGCAGAATTCATGAGGACAAGGCCATCCACTTATTCACGATCTTCGGAGCCTTTGGAAGCCGATGACTGGATGCGCTCAACAGAAAAGAAGCTTAATCTTGCCCAGTGTATGGACCGCGAGAAGGTTTTGTATGCCGCCCACCAGCTAGAAGGCGCTACAGCTGAATGGTGGGAAAACTACTGTGCTGCTCATGAAGATCAAGATAGCATCACTTGGGCGGAGTTCTCCGCAGCTTTTCGTCATACCCATGTTTTGGACGGAGTGATTGAGATGAAGAAGGAGGAATTCCGGGAGTTACAGCAGAAGAACATGTCAGTGAGTGAGTATCTCAATAAATTCACCCAGCTAGCCCGTTATGCCCCGGAGGATGTCGCTACAGATGATACCCGTCAAAAGAGGTTCAAGAAAGGACTAAACCCCGGTCTGAAAGTTCAAGTGGTGGGAAATGACTACGCCAGCTTTCAAAACCTGGTGGACAAAGCGATGCTCATTGAGGAGAGTCGTCGTGAGTTAGAGGAATCCCGCAAGCGGAGGATGATGCAGCAAGGATCACAGATGCACCAGGCTCAGAGGACCCGCTTCAGTACGTTTCAGCCCGCTCGTGTTCCACAGCAGTCAGGATTCAAAACACCTGCACCAGCTCCTCGCCAGTTCTCATCAGGACCAAGGCCAATTCCAGTTGGAAGCCAACAGCAGAGGATCACCAAGCCCATGACAGCAGTTACCTGTTTCAAATGCCATGAAACGGGACATTATGCCAACAAATGCCCGCAGAATCAAGCCTTGACACCAGTTCGTTTCAACTTGGGCTCTACACCAGATCGGACTCCCGCAGCAGGGTCAGGACGCGGAGCACCGCAAACATCAAGTCAACCCAACAGAGGATCGCAGACCGTGCTACGCGGCCAGGTGAACCATGTCACCATGGAGGAGGCTCAAGCAGCACCAGATGTTGTGATCGGTAAGTTTCAAGTAAACTCAGTTCCTGCCACAGTTTTGTTTGATTCTGGAGCTTCACATTCGTTCGTTTCCCGGAGTTTTGATCTAAAGCATAAATTGGAAGTTGTTGCTCTTGGTTCTATTTTGCTGGTTCAATCCCCGGGCTCTGAGATGAGTACCAATCTAGGATGCCCTAGAGTTAAAATAGTCATTCAAGGAATAGAGTTCTCCGCTGATTTGGTAGTGCTAAATATCCAGTCTTTGGATGTGATTCTGGGTATGGATTGGCTCAAAAAGCATCAAGCAGTGTTGGAATGTGGAAGTCGAGCCGTCACCTTGGTCGGTTCAGATGGAAGTAAAGTTAGATTTGAAGCCAACATGAAGCAGCCAGAAAAAGTGATGGTATGCCAAAGCAAAGGGATCATGATAGAGGAAGTACCAATTGTACAAGAATATCCCGATGTATTCCCCGATGATCTTCCTGGGATGCCACCCGACAGAGAAGTAGAGTTCGCAATTGAGTTAGTACCGGGTACATCGCCTATTTCCAAGAGACCCTACCGAATGCCCGCCAATGAATTGGCAGAATTGAAGAAACAAATACAAGAGTTGTTGGATAAAGGCTATGTCAGGCCTAGTACATCTCCGTGGGGAGCACCAGTATTGTTTGTCAAAAAGAAGGATGGTAGCCAGCGCATGTGCGTGGATTACCGAGCTCTCAATGAAGTTACCATCAACAACAAGTATCCCTTGCCCAGAATTGATGACTTGTTCGATCAACTAAAAGGAGCCGGAGTGTTTTCCAAGATTGATTTGAGGTCAGGTTATCATCAAATGAAGATTCGACCGGAGGATATACCTAAGACAACATTCTCAACTCGTTATGGTTTATACGAATTCTCCGTAATGTCTTTTGGCCTAACCAATGCCCCAGCATACTTCATGTACCTGATGAACAAGGTGTTCATGGATTACCTGGATAAGTTCGTTGTCATGTTTATCGATGACATTCTGATCTACTCCAAGAATGAGGAAGAACATGAAGAGCATTTGAGGATGGTATTGCAGAGGTTGCGAGAGCATAAGTTGTATGCCAAGTTTAGCAAATGTGAATTTTGGATGAAGGAAGTTGCGTTTTTGGGCCATGTGATGACCGCAGAAGGAGTAGTAGTTGACCCCGGGAAAGTGAACGATGTACTCACTTGGAGGGCACCAACGTCAGTAACTCAGGTCAGAAGCTTCCTGGGAATGGCGGGTTATTACCGCCGTTTCATTGAAAGATTCTCCAGTGTAGCGCGCCCGCTCACTCAGCTGTTGAAGAAGGAAAAGAAATATGAATGGACGCCGGAGTGCGAGAGGAGTTTTCAGAAATTAAAGGAGAGCCTAACGACAGCGCCAGTACTAATTCTACCCGACATCAAGAAGGACTTTGAGATCTACTGTGATGCATCCCGCAAAGGTTTGGGGTGTGTGTTGATGCAGGACAAGAGAGTGGTGGCTTATGCATCACGCCAGCTGAGACCACACGAAGAGAACTACCCCACGCATGACTTGGAGTTGGCAGCAGTGGTGCATGCCCTGAAAATCTGGCGTCACTATTTAATGGGTAACCGAAGTGAGATCTACACGGATCATAAGAGCCTGAAATATATTTTCACACAATCGGAGCTCAATCTAAGACAAAGAAGATGGTTGGAATTAATAAAGGATTATGACATCGGAATCCATTATCATCCAGGAAAAGCCAATGTAGGGGCAGACGCGTTGAGTAGAAAGGTGTATTGCAATACAGTGATGGTCAAGGAAAACCAACCAGCTCTACACGAGGAATTTCAGAAGCTTAGTTTGGAGTTGGTTGAGGAAGGGATGTTAGCTACCTTGGACTTGCAGCCGACCCTGGATAGTCAGATTCGTCACGAGCAACCAGGGGATGAAAATATCCAGAGAATCAAAGAAGGTTTAAAGGAAGGCAAAGCACCCGGCTTTGTGGAGGACGATCAGGGAATCATGTGGTATAAGACGCGTTTGTGCGTACCAAACAAGAGGGAACTGAAGAAGTTATTACTTAAGGAAGCGCATGAGTCCTTATATTCAATCCATCCCGGCAGTACCAAGATGTACCAGGATATTAAAGACAAATATTGGTGGCCAGGTATGAAGCGCGAGATAGCCGAGTATGTAGCACTTTGCGATGTGTGCCAAAGAGTGAAGGCTGAACATCAAAGACCAGCAGGTTTGCTGCAACCCTTGAAGATTCCTGAATGGAAGTGGGAAGATGTGGGAATGGACTTTATTACAGGCTTACCCAAGACTAAAGAGGGCTACGACTCAATATGGGTAATTGTGGATCGACTAACGAAGGTCGCTCACTTTCTTCCGGTCAAAACAACTTATTCTGGTGATAAATTGGCCGAGTTATACATGTCCAGGATTGTGAGTCTTCATGGGGTGCCCAAGAGGATAGTATCGGATCGTGGGTCGCAGTTTACTTCACGATTTTGGAATAGCTTTCACGAGGCAATGGGTACTCACTTGAACTTCAGTACAGCATATCATCCGCAAACTGATGGTCAGACGGAGCGTGTGAATCAAATCCTGGAGGATATGTTAAGAGCTTGTGTATTGGATCACGGAGCTAAATGGGATAGTTGTTTACCTTTTGCGGAGTTCTCCTACAATAACAGTTACCAGACTAGTCTACAAATGTCACCGTTTGAAGCCCTGTATGGCAGAAAATGTAGAACCCCTCTCAATTGGAAAGAGACGGGGGAGAGTCAAATCTTCGGGCCAGAATGTCTTCAGGAAGCAGAAGAGAAAGTGCGTTTGATTCAAGAAAGGCTAAAGGCAGCCCAAACCAGACAGAAGAGTTATGCTGATACTCGTCGAAGAGATTTAAGTTTTGAGCCAAATGACTATGTGTATCTCAGGATCGCACCCTTCAAAGGTGTTAAGAGATTTCAAATAAAGGGAAAGCTAGCGCCAAGGTATGTGGGGCCATTTAAAATTTTAAAGCGCAAAGGAGAGGTTGCATACCAGCTGGAATTATCAAACACCTTGAGCGGGATCCATGATGTTTTCCATGTATCTCAACTAAAGAAGTGCTTGAGAGTGCCAGAGGAAGCAGTGCCCGTAGAGGCGGTGGATCTTCAGGAGGATCTGTCTTATAAAGAACATCCTATAAAAATTTTGGAAGTGGCAGAGCGTGTAACCAGAAGAAGGACAGTTCGCTTTTGCAAGGTTCAATGGAGCAACCATTCCGAGGAGGAAGCAACCTGGGAGAGCGAGAAGGATCTTAGAGCGGAGTTTCCAAACCTATTCCTTAGAGAGCCAGAATCTCGGGGTCGAGATTCCGTTTAAGGGGGGAAGGTTTGTAACATCCTGAATTTCAGAGCCTTTTTGAAGCTTTCGAAATAAAATTCACCATTTGAATTTTTCTGGAATTAATTAAAGCTTAAATGGAATTTTTATGAATTAAAAGGATTTAATATGATTAAGTTAAACATTAAATTGTGCCAAAAGTATTTTATTTGAGTTCCCTGAGCCTCAAGAGTTTTTCTGGCATTTTATGTGATTTTTCTGGATTTATTTGCTATTTTCTAGAGCTCAAAATGATTTAATTGAATTTCTGGAAAAAGAAAAAGAAAAAGAAAAACCAGTCGGTCGAGCCGCAACCGCTTCCACCCCCACCGCGTGTCAGCCATCCAGAACCCCGCCCCGCATCGCAGCCGCCCGCTTTTAGCAAGTCGTACTCGTATGCGAGTGGGACTCTCAGGTCGTATCCCACCCGGACTCGTACTCGTGGCCGACCAGGACACCTCTACGACCGGGTATAAAAGGGCCGAACCCCTGGTGTCTCCCTCGTCCCAAGTCAAGCCTCGCCTCCGAGTTGAGCCGCTGTGGTCGTGCGCCTCACCAAAGCCGTGGTCATACGCGTAGCTGCTGCCGTGGTCGTGCCGGAGCCCGAGATCGTGTCGTCCTCGCCGTCGTTCCGCCGTCGCCGGTGAGTCCCGCCGCCATCCGTGGTCGTAGATCCGTGTGTGGTAGATCCGTGTGGTCGTAAGGTTCTACGACTACGTTGTAGAGCCTTAGTCGTAAGTCGTAAAGCCACCGATAAGTTCGATCATGTGGTCGTAAACGACTTCATGGTCGTAGGTCTGCCTGAGTAGTCGTAGCCGCTGTGCAGTCGTAGCCGGCCGTGTGGTCGTAAGATCCATTCGAGTAATCGTAGACTCCATCCGAGTAGTCGTAAGTCTAACCGAGTAGTCGTCGGTTCGGCTGTGGTCGTAAATCGACTACGTGGTCGTAACCCTCCGATCGCGTTTGCCGTGGTCGTAACCCTCCGATCGCGTTTGCCGTGGTCGTAACCCTCCGATCGCGTTTGTCGTGGTCATATTCCCCTTTCCGACCACGTTGATTCCCGAATATGACTTGTTTTCTCTGATTTAAAACTTCCCAGAGCCCGTTCTCCCTCGTCCTAGCTCCGATTGACCCGTTTCTTTTTCCTAAATTCATATAAAACTGAGCTCTATCTTTTGGTTCAAGTTTGAGAATTTTTGGAGTTCATTTGAATTTTATTTGATTTTATTTTGTGTTTCGATTTGCGTTTTCTCTCGTTAGATCACGCGTTCGAGGGAGCCGCCGTTGGATTTGAAGATCAAGACTCGTCAACTGAGCAAGGCCAAGGCAAGTCGTGTCCTTTGATCATGTTGATCCCAGTTTGCAATCTATTATTTAATTATTTTGTTTTAAATTATCTTGCATCGCTATTTTTATTCAAACCCTTGTATTGGTAGTTATCGTCCCAATTGGTTACTTCCCTCCTTGATATTTTGGAATACCTTGATGCCATTGTCACCTTAGGTTGGGAATTTAATTAGTGATGCTATGTTATTTGTCACATTGGGTTGGTACGAATAGAATGCTTAGCCTTGCTTATTTTGCGAAAGGGTTCATCATCACATGTGATTAATTAATTTGACTTAATGAGATATTGAATCGTGGTTGGTACCACTGTTATAAAATTTGTGCCGTGACGTTGGTGCGTCATTGGCGGTGGTTATACAAAAATTGGTTTTCACTTGGGCGATTGATCGTGCAGTAAAGGGGGTGCGAGAGGCACATGGGATGTGGATGTTTCGCCTGGGTAATTCTTAAGGACTTAACTTTGTGCGCCATTGATCTGAGCTTTATCGTGCAAACCACATGTCTAGTATGGGATAGACCTGGCATAATAATTTGTGAAGTCTCCACTTTGGTTTTACTACTGATGTTGTTGGGGCGCAAGAGGGGGCAATTATCGACTAGGGGGTTGCCCTACTCGACGGCGAAACCTTAGCGAGTCGGATCAGGTGGGGATGGATCATTGTAAAAGCCTTGTTGTGATTTTCTTTAACGTGAGGATTATCACATCGTGTGGGTACAGTTGTGCAACCTCTGCAGAGTGTAAAACTATTCGAATAGACGTGTCCTCGGTCATGGACAATGCTCGGTGATTTCACACGAGGGGTAGAGTTTTTATGAAACCTGGTTGGGTTGAGCTGGGAAGTGAATGGTCAGTTCACTTGTGGTTATATTCAATTCCTTTGATTATTTATTTAACGTCCTTTGTTAAAGTTGCTTTTCAATCTATTTATTGTATTTACTTCAAATTGTTGCTTTATGCAAAAGTAACCCTTCAGCCATCCATTGTTAAGCTTTGCATATTATATTGCATTCATTTGTTACAAACGACTTGCTGAGTACTCTATGTACTCACGGCTTTATGCCCCTATTGCTCAGTTGAGGAGGAGGAGAATCACCAGCAGGAGGTTCCAGAAGGAGAGTACTTCGACGTCTTCGCGGATTAGGCTTCGTTCTCCACTCGATAGCCTGTGGGCGTGTCGATTGGCTGCTACGCTTTCTTTTGGATTTCCGCTGCTAGTTTTTGTTAAGCCCTTCGGGCTAGTCTAATGTAAGCTTGGCCATAAGATCGTACTCTGATGATTATTAATAATATTTGAGTCTTTTCTTAGTGAATCGTGATATGTTCGATATTTCATATTTGTTTTTACTGTGTGCACTAGCGTGATCCTGGACTAGTGCAGAATACACAGGAGAGTCCGGATTTGCATATTCGGGTCTCGACACCCATGAACATAGCTTCTTTTACCGGAAGCACAACGTATTCGAGATACTATTGTGATTACTCCTTTCGTTGCCTAGCTTTACCCATAAGATTTCTTAACCCTCATGACTGAGATAAGAAAATAAGATCGTTTCACTGCTCATCTCTTTATATAGGCTCTACCCGGTAGACCTCCAACTCAGACCCGTGTATCCGCCGACACGGTCAGATATCTTTTGCCCGTCCTAAGAGGAATCTACCATTATTTAGTGTGGTTTTACCCCCTCCCATACTAACACTTCTCACTCCTATATAGATTCAATCGATTTGAGCAACTACTAGACCAGGTTTGACAAGCCACAACTTATGGTTGGGCGATCATTATGTTCTTTGCTCAGCATAAGGTCATCCTTACTTTCTCCAGGCTTTATCGTCTCTTCACTCTGAGACATTAACCGCACAAACCTCCATCTAGGGTAAGGTCGTGGACGAAGATCACCTTGTGACTTTCCACTAGACCCTCTTACCCTAGACCTCCATCCTAGGGTAAGGTCGTGGACGAAGGTCACATTGTGGCTTTCCACTAGACCCTCTTACCCTAGAGCCATTTTAACAATTCTTCTGGCCAAAAGTCAATACATGGTTCTCATGATAATTTCCCAAGAAACACTTTTGCAAAATTTCTGGCAAAAATATATGTTAAATAATAGTATGAAATAGTTGAGTTTCCTACACTATCATGGTTATTTAAATAGTAAATTTAGTATTACTAAGTCTTGTCAAGGTGAATATGGCCATCAATGTAAACAGGGCTTTTTCAGTGGTTGGATGTAACTAGATATCATGTCATACTAAACATTTATTGTACATAAAATATCAGCGCACAAATAAAAGATAATGGAAATGCTGATAAATAAATAATCAACAAAATGTAGGTTCAACATGATAAAAAAACATGTGACTTGCCTCCTTCCCGTTGTTCTTGGTCTTCTTCCGGCTTCAAGCTTACTTCATTTGCTTTTGCAGCCCTTCGGTTGACCAATTCGCTTGGTCCATTCACTAGCGTAGAAAACGAAGTCAAACAAGTTCCTGCCTTGCAGAATACAAGCTGGGAACAAAATACAATTTAAATTACAAGAAAAGACATAAAAGAAAATCAGTTGGGTGGTTAGAGTTCAACAATGCTTGGGTTGGCTGACAGGGTTAGAGTTGGACCAGATAGGCTTGGAATGATCAAAAAGGTTATAAACGCGCTGGACAGATTTTGGAAGTGAATGATTGATTTTTAGAAGTGTGAGTTTGGGTTTGATTTTATAAAACAGAGGTCGGAAATGGATTCCCAGGGTCGAAACGGTCAAGACGGAGGTGTTTTTGCAAATTTAGGTTTGGATGAACAGTAACAACTTCAACACTGTTCATCACAGATCGGGTAGCTACAGTATCGGGTTCAAATAGTAGTGGGTCAGTTTTCGATGTGAACAGTACTCAGCAGTACTGGGCTCAGCCCAAAAGCGTGTAGCCAATTCAGCCCAATCAGCACGCGTGTGTGGACCGCTGATGGCAACGCGGATGGACGAGATTGAGCCATGCTGTCGCCTTCTTCCTCCTCCTTCCATTTTCTACCGCTATAGGATGACAGAGTAGAGCAGCAATGGTGGCGGCCAATTGAGCGCCGGCAAAGGTCACCAGCGGCAACCAAGGTCATCTACGGGCTCCTTAGGGCCTTGGGGTTCCATTTTCGAGGTTGGCTGGGCTTAAGGGATGACAATTTTGGCCAACAGCGAGGGGGGGTGGTATTGGCCGAGCATGGCACAAGGTGGTTCTGGTGGAGTTCCGGCAGGGTGCTAGGGTTTTTAACCATCTACGGGACAAGGTGAACTCAGCGGCAGAAGTGCCGTTAGTGCTCTAAATTTATGCTCATGCTAAGGCGAGCTCGCTAGTGTAATCAAGATGCTTTGGAAATGCTAAGGACAAAAGCAATTGAATTTTTATTGGGAGACAAAGGAGATTGTAAAGAGGGGCTCACCAGCGAGGGAGACAGCGTCAACGGTGATGGTGAGTGAGGGAAAGCAATTGGCTGCCCGGGAGGGTTGCCTGGGGTGTGTACAAGCTTCAGAGTGACTTTAGAGAGGCGGTGAGGAGAAGGCGGCTTCTCCAGAAGGCACCAATGAATAGAGAAAGTGGAAAGACGAGAAAGGAAAGTGGTTTTCTCTGGGGATTTGCTGAATTGGGAAAGAAATTCAAATTCAAAAAAAATTTCAAGAAAGAATCAAAATTTTGAAAATTTTCGGGTTTTTTCAAGATCCTTTCTCCTTTGCTGCATGAGGCACTTGTCTAGTGTAGTGAGACTCCTAGATGAGGTTAATCCAAGGCAAGTCATGTTTATTATAAAATTTATTAAGATTCTTAAGCAATAACGACTCATTTTTTGTGGGAGATTGAGAACACCAAGGCCTCCTTTTCCTTTTGGTTTACAAACCCTAGACTAGGCAACCAATGATTTTTCTTTAACGTTCAATTGTTTCTATCACTTAGCTGGCAGCTTAAGACAACACATATAGTATGTTGGCAAGTGTGAGAGCACTGAGTTTACTGTTGGGATATGAATAGTTTATACTAACGTAGATTACATTTTTTACCATGTAAACTAAGAAATCATGTGAGTAAGAGATCATAGAACTACTAGACATGTAGTGCAGTGGGAGTGGGTACTCATCATGTCTACCATGACTCACCATACAGTGGTATGTGATTGAGTAATCATAACAAGGTCTTTACAATATTCCATCCCAACCTAATTCTGCGTGCAATTGTTTCACCACTGAAGGGCTCTAACTACCACAGTTGGAGGCCCCCCTCTTGCATCATGTGAGTCGACCTGTCTATCCTGAAACCCACACCACCAACGAAGGAACAAAGTTAAAATATTACAAATTAATCAGACAGATCCATCCCATACTAGACATATTGTTATACGATAAGGGTCAAATCAATGACATACAAAGTTAAGTTCTTAATCAACTCAAGCATAACTACCTCATCCAAAATGTGCTCACCGCACCCACTTAATGCATGATCACTCGCTCGAGTAAAAATCATTTTGTTTAACCAAGACCAATGACATCTCCTGTCATGGTACACAAGTGGCTACATACCACAATTCAATATATTATTAAGTCAAATTGATAACGTTGATCATACGTGAATGAGCCCAACGTACAACTAGGCATGACTAAGCATTTAGCGTACCAACCCAACTGGATACAAGTAGTCACTACTACAGAAAACCACATTACAGACGGTTCAGAAACGTCATCACAGACGGTTTTCTGAACCGTCTGAATTTATGGGTCAGTGATAATCCAAGGTTATCACAGACGGTTTTAAAACCGTCTGTGATTATCAGATATCACAGACGGTTTTTCATTAAAAACCGTCTGTGATTATCACATATCACAGACGGTTTTTAAGTAAAAACCGTCTGTGATATCTGATTATCACAGATGGTTTTTACTTAAAAACCGTCTGTGATATTCCTTCCTCCAAAATATAAATCTATTTCTGTTTATTGGCTAGCCTCAGGAAATGCTAGCCATGCCCTCTGAAACAAGCAGATAATCACAGACATAAAACATACAATTCACACATCTCATTTCATTTCAGATACATTTCACATCTCAATTCATTTCACAGACATAAAACATCCAATTGACAACGCACTTCATTTGATCATAAACATAAAGCATCCATTTCGCAAATCAATTAATTGAATTGAAATAAAATATCCATTAACAAATACACAATTACAAAAGATCTACACTGCATTTGCACTTAAAAAAGGTTCGTTGATTATGTATCTATGGTGCGGAGTGGAACCGGCCTTCTGGCTTTATGACTTCAGTCAGCAAAAAGTACGCCAACTCTGCTCGAATCCGTCCAAGATTAGGCTGTTTCAATGGAGTTGACGGGATGTACGCAGCCTGTCGATAGGAATATCAATGTGCGTATATATGTAACGTGATAAGTATGAAGTAATTATGGGAAGATTGACAAACCTTGGAATTGGTGATCCTCGAGGAATCGAGTAGTTCCATATGTTGGCAAACGTAGTATCCACATGTGTTGTCTGGCTGCTACTGGTGGCACTGCAAAAAATGGAATGTGTTAGTTCAAGAGGCTGTTGCATAGGATTAATTAATGTGAAATAGCGAATACCTTAAAATCTCGAGCATGTGTCAGCAGGCCTTTGGCCCCGCGCTTCGAGACACCTCCCATTTCAATGTACATCACGAACGCCCTACGTGATTCGAAAAAGTTAACCTTAGTCATTCGGAAGGAAAGAAAGAGTACAATATAGGTATGTATGGAGAATATGTACTTACATATCGATTACTTGGCTGACAACTGTGAAGTCCATTTTATTCCTACTTAAGGAATCAAGGTAATATATCTTGTTCCATTTTGGTACAATTACTATTAAAATTCAATGAAAGTTCTGATGGAAGGGCATAAGTACATATTCCTTATTGAGGCAACCAATCAGTCCTGCTGCAATGTACCTCTCGACGAGGGCTGTATCCCGGTCGATGGTATCCTTGGCGACCAAGTGTGGGTCCAAGAAACCAGCCGATGAGTTGGATAATCTAGCTTTAGTCAGCATGTATATATATATATACACACGAAAGCAACAAATTAGATATGACATTTATCGGTATGACATGAACGGAGACTATGATTGTACACACTTACAGCGTCCAGCATCGAATGATTGAGACGTCGAGAGCGTTGAGCGTGAACAGATCGAATAAATCCTCAAAGGCGACCACGAACATACACTCTTGAAGACTGTGGTGGAAATCATCCTACGTGAATTTGACAGTGATACTCCTATCGATGTCAGCAAAACTCCTATCGATGTTTCTCCACTGCGCGGAATCAGCAATGTGTCTTAGCATTCCATCCTTCTTGCGCTCCTCCGAGTGCCAACGCAGCAGTTTTGCCTCCTTTGGATTTGCAAAAACCTTTTCAAACGGGGAATTATAGGAAAATACCATGCCACCTTAGCAGGAGGTCCTTTCTTCGCCTCTGTTCCCTCGCCATCGTCTGATTGATTGTTACGTTTGTATCGGGATGCGTTGCACACCGGACATACATGTATGTTTGCATACTCTTTACGGTAGAGGATACAATCGTTCGGGCATGCATGTATTCTTTCTACTTCCATTCCCAACGGACAAAGAACCTTCTTGGCTTTATACGTGGTTTTAGGCAACTCATTTCCCTCCGGAAGCATATCCGCTAAAAGACCTAGCAGCGCCGTGAAACTCTTGTCGGACCAACCGTTGCTTGCCTTCAATTTCAACAGTTCAAGCACGGCCGACAACCTCGTGTACTTGTAGCCCGTATACAAAGGTTTCTCCGAGTCCTCCATCAAACCCCGGAATTTAACATACTCTCTCTCATCATAGTTCTCTTCTACATCGCGAAGCATCTGATCCAGATTATCATCGTGCAACCTATCCGAATCCAAACGACAATCGACATCATCCGGCGACATGTCATTCACTGCACCGGTGATGTCATCCGGCGACATATCATTCACTTCACCGGCGATGTCATCCGACGGCACATGATCATTCACTTCGCCATGACTGGTCCAACACGTATAATCCTTTTTGAAACCCCTCCGAATCAAGTACGCTTCAATTTGCCTTCGGTTCTTAAACATCTTCAAATTCTCGCAGTCAGTGCATGGACAGCACATATATTTCCACCCCCTTATTCAACATATCCTCCTCGGCGGCTCTTATAAAAGCAGACACGCCATTAATGTACTCTTCACTCACACGGCTCGCGGCATACATCCAGCTTCGGTCCTACGTTACGTACATATATAACAACTTAGTATTAAAATTTAGATTAACTAATTATTACTACATATATACCGGCCACATTTATTATATTGAGACTTAATTTGCTAGCTCAATTCATATTATAAACACAACAGCTATTATATAACCAACAATTTTGCAAATTAACCATCTTAATATAGACGGTTTTTAATTAAAGACATATGCGGTCTGAGCAGCGCAATAAATGCCTTAGTGCCATTATCACAGACGGTTTTTAATTAAAAACAGTCTGTGATAATCTGGGATTATCACAGACGGTTCTTAATATAGACCGACCGTCTGTGATACTCCTTTTTCTCGCCACAAATACCACAGACGGCCTCCAAATTACAACCGTCTATAATAGTGTTCATCACAGACGGTTTCACAAAACCGTCTGTGATGAGGCGTCTACTATGAGACTTTCTGTAGTAGTGAGTGCATATTAAATAATTTCCCAACCTAGGTTGACAATGGATCATGTCATTCAAATAGTAATGATGGGTTTCCAACTACAAGTAGGTTAATAGCTACCGAAAAACAATTTGTATAAACATAGCAACACATATTAGTTTTAAAAAAATAAAATAAATACTTTGCAAATAGTAGGTTCAATATGATCAAAGGTTTTGACTTGCCTTACTTGTACATTGGTGCTGCTGGGTCTTGCTCTTCAAATCCTTCATTCGCCCCTCGAAGATGAACGTCTAATGAAAGAGAAAAACCAAAATACAAATAAATACCAAAAAAGACACAAATGAACTCTAGATCAAATGAAAGCAGTATTGGAAGAAAGAGCTTGATTTTATATTAATATAGAAAGAACAATGGCCTGAATCAGACTTTGTATAAGTGAGAATGAGCTCCCAGACGTTTGAATAAGAGGGAAAATCAAGGAAATAACAGAGGAGAGAGGTTACTATAGCTGATACATGGGGATCTACCGATTTTCTGGATTTTTGGAATTAAAGAGATTCAAGAAAAGATTTAGAGGCTGAGAAGTGGGGCCTGGTCCATGGAAGATGTCCACAGAATAGGTCTGGTTCACGGTGGACCGGGTGCATCGAAGCTAGGTGATGAGGACATCCCTACTACAATGTCATCTATCTCTCCAAGTTCACAAGGTGCTCTTCCTAGTGTTTCCAACACTCCAAAACAGTCCATGGGTCCAATTCAAGATGAAACAAAGAATGATGCATACAAAGGTCTTTTGACACAAGCTAGAACTAAGCTACTAAACCAATAGGTGAATTTGCACCTTAATAAGTTTAATTTTGAGTACCATAAGAATAGGTTGCTACCTAATGCAAACACTTTATCATATTTAAAAATGAAGAAGCGTTGGAACCAAGAGGGAGGAGAGGAAGACCGGGGCCAACGCAAATGAGGAGCATTTGGTACTGTTGGTTCATGGGATTGGCTATCATGCGGTGCTGCTTGAATTGGAAATTACATGCTGTTTTAGAAAAGGAGAGGGAATCGCATGATGCATGCGGGTAGGGTTGAAAAGTGGATACGAATTATCCGTATTATCTGGTTACCGTATTCAATAGGATGTGAATATGGTATAGATTTCCTAATTCGATTAACAATTTCTATCTTATTCATATTCGAATTCGCATAAAAAATATGGATGCAAATATGGTATGGACTTTTACCATCCGAAATGTTATTTTTTATCTGGACTATCCGTATTTGTATTCATATTCGACAAAGCAATATACAATACGACCAATTAGTTGAACAAGTTTTTTTAATTGAATATGGATTCATATTTCTTTAGGTGAAGTAAATGAATTAGAATGATTAAGCGTGATTGTATAAGGATAAAATATCATTGATGTATTTATAATACATAAGTTATGAGGATATCCAGATTCGACCAAATTGAGTAGATATTTGATTCGAATTCGTATTCATTGTAATATTTGATTCATATTCGTATTCAAGAATATTCGGATTCATATTCATATTCGTTTACAAATACAAATATGGTTTGTACTATCCGATCTGTATCTGATCCGTTTTCACCTCTACATGCGGGTGTCTAGGGATGAAAAGTGGATACGAATTATCCGTACTATCTGGTTATCGTATGTAATAGAATGCGAATATGGTATAGATTTTTCCATCCGATTAACAATTTCTATCCTATTCGTATTCGAATTCGCATAAAAAAATATAGATGTAAATACGGTATAGACTTTTACTATCTAAAATCTTGTTTTAACCGCACTATCTATATTCATATTTGACGAAGTAATATACATATTTTATTACAATACAAGTAATTAGTTGGACAATTTTTTTTAATTGAATACAAATTCATATTTCTTTAGGGGAAGTAAATGAATTAGAATGATTAAGTGTGATTATAAGAGAATAAAATATCATTAATATCTTCATACTACATAAGTTACGAGGATATCCAAATCCGATCGAATTGAGTAGATACTCGATTCGAATTTATATTTATTACAATATTCGATTCGTATTCGTATTTGAAAATATTCGATTTATATTCATGTTTGTTTATAAATATAAATACAAATATGTTTTAGACATTATCTAGTCTGTTTTCATACTATGGGTGCCCGTGGCCGAGCGCATGGTGCGAGTAGGTGTGGAATTCGTGGAAGCGAAGCAAGGAACGGGGAAGACGTGCCAAGCAAGGAAAGGATAGAAGATAAGTTCTCGTTTTCGAACTCCATCCACGTGGCCAGCTCAGCGATCCGGGTCAAGGAAGGAAACGAGAGGATTTTTACCGTGTGGGAATCAGCTTCGGTTGAGGAAACGTGTGGAGATTTTGGCTGGGAGTATTGGCACGTTGAGGGATAGGAATTTTAGAGTCCGTATATCTGGTATTATATCTATTTTTTAAATTTAGCCTTCAAATATTTGTTTTTGTAGATCTAGCTCTTTCACTAAGCTAGATAGCACGACGGACAACAAGTAAGAATTTTATAGTCCTCATATCTGGCACTGTATTTTTTTTTCAAATTTAGCCTTCAAACATTTGTTTTTGCAAATCTAACTCTGTCCCTGAGCTCGGTAGCCGCGACAGGCAATACACGTCACCTACTAGAGCTCGGTAGGATGACCTGCTAGGCGACCAGGCCTCGGTAGGTGATTAATTAGTGTTAATAATGTTTAATTAGTGTTAATCCTGTAATATGATGTTTAATTAGTGTTAATTATGCTTACATTAATTAATTAAGCCTCCTGCTGAGGTGTGGTTGCTTAGGGGATACGTATCACCTGTTGCGGCTACCAAGCTCAGAAAGAAGGTTATATTTACAAAAATAAGGGTCGATGACCAAAGTTGAAAAAAAAAGACTATAGCAGATGTACAAAGGATTGGGAATTTTGAGATATGGTTTTTGTGAGTTTCTCAAAGAAACCGAATTGGTTTTAGAGAGGTTCTGTACAAAAGCCAATTTGCTACACGAGAGGAAATCCGGATGGCATGCGTGCCTATTAATCCTAATCCAATGGATCTCGGTGGTATCTTTTTTGCTTTCTATTTTTGAGTCCGAACCAAAGATGGGAGTCATAGTTAGCTTACGGAGTCAGTTGGGTTCGGTTCCTAGCCAAACCAAGTTGAGGGCTGCGCCGTGCATAACCACATGTACGCTGTTTTATTCTCTTTAGGCTACGATTAATATTATTGCAAGAGGATGATACAAGTGTTTGAGAGAAAAGATTACTTTTCATTAATCAATTCTCAATCTGTGCATTGCTTTATATACATGATGAAAAGATGGCATAAAAGATGCATTTATGGAAAGACATCTGTACATTTGATATAACTGTACATTGGGCAGTTGGTTTGTAACTGGTGTTTAACACTCCCCCTTGACCAATGTATCTTCACATGATCACCTGGATTCATCATCTTGGAATAACTCCTCCAAAACCCTGTAGGGAAAATATGAGGAGAACCGATAGAGTCGATATGCCATGAAAAACTCCTTTAAAACCCGGTGGAAAAATTTAAGGAGAAAATGATATGGCATATATTTGATTATATCTCTTTAAAAACCCTTGTGGGAAAATAGAGATATATTTATGATTACGTTGTCATATTGCCTCATTAAAAACCTTGATGAGAAATCTTAGAGGGAAACTCATAAAGGGAAAAGAGTACAATATTTATATTTGAACGGGTTAAATCTTAGGAGATTTCTCCCCCTGATATCTGCAAATCTTGTAGTCTTCGCATACCAATTCCATGAACACATTTTTGGAATGTGGAAGTTGGTAACGACTTGGTGAATAAGTCTGCTAGATTATCACAAGACTTAGTTTGCAGAATATTTATTTCCCCACTCTCTTGCAATTCATGTGGGTAAAATAGTTTAGGTGCAATATGCTTGTGATATTGCTCTTTATGTAACCCGTTTGCATTTGAACAACACAAGCAGCATTATCTTCGTAGATAATGGTAGGTGATGCAATAGCACCTATACCACATGATTGTTGTATGTGGTTAATCATTCTGCGAAGCCATACACATTCACGTGATGCTTCATATAATGCAATTATTTCAGAATGATTAGTGGATGTAGCCACTAGACTCTGTTTCGAAGACTTCCAAGAGATGGCCGTTCCACCGTGTAAAAATACAAAGCCTGTTTGAGATCTGGCATTATGGGGATCTGATAAATAGCCAGCATCTGTATATCCTATTAAATCCACATTGTTATTTTTCTGGAAGAATAGACCGAGATCTTTAGTGCCTTGAAGATATCTAAGGATATGCTTCACTCCTATCCAATGTCTTTTGGTTGGAGCAGCGCTATATCTAGCAAGTAGATTTACTGCAAATGCAATGTCTGGCCGAGTGCAATTTGCAAGGTACATAAGCGCTCCGATGGCATTGAGATATGGAACATCGGGTCCCAATAGCTCTTCATTGTCATCTCGGGGTCTAAATGGATCTTTATCCCTGTCTAGAGATCGAACAACTATGGGGGTTTTCGATGGATATGCTTTGTCCATATTGAATTTCTCCAATATTTTCTGGACATAGGCTGTTTGATGCACTAGAATGCCTGTATGAAGGTGCTCAAGTTCACTACAACAAAACATCCGTGGGGAGACATCATATTTGTAGGTTAGAGACGTTCTGTTTACATAAGAGAGGTTTACAAATAATTATAGCATCCAAACCATTGGCAATTGACAAATTCGTCACCATTGCACCCTCCAAACCCCAAAGAAGTTTACATAAGAGAGGTTTACAAATAATTATAGCATCCATTTAAATCAACAGAGTTCACAACTAAATAAAAATCTAATATGCGATAAACACATGTCGGTAAAACATCCTCCAATTTGACACACATCTTTTTTTAAACTGCTATAATAAATCATCAGGTCTATTTCTTCAATCAGAAAATTGTGCATCGGGTCTTCCACTCTGCATTTCTTTTCATAGTCCTCCGTATCCTGCAAACATAGCAATATATGTAACAATTGATTCACTTGAAAGAGCAGCACATATGTCAGTAGTGAAAAAAATTCAACATTGTATATATGTATGATCGCGATACGAGATCTTCCAACTGTTCAGCAATACTTATTGCCAAGATCTAGTGTCCATCCATGTATGCATATGTACGGACATCAAAGTGTCAACAGGGTTGCCTAAAAAAACAACTGCTACTTCGTGAACGTAAAATGCAGAGCAGCCTAGCTAGCTGCCACAGCAATTGGCGTCTCCCTTTCTCTGAAGCGTGAACGATTCCTTGCTTCTTGTCTCCGTGTATTTATTGTTTGGCTGGGTCCTTTGCTTCTCGCCGCCCTTTTTCTCTTTTCCGAAGGATGAAGTTCCCGTGTCTGCTTTGCTTTTTCTAAAGATATTGTGGTTCTTAATATTTTCCTTGCAGCAAGATATACTGTTCAGATAACCAAGATCTAGTGTTGACGCCCACTTATTGCCATACTTCTTTCACCAATTCAGAACATCTATATGGATATGTGCAGCAAATCTGTATTTTTTCAATAACTATCATCATCATTATATAATTATTACAGAAGTGTAAAATAGTGCATTTCAATATATGCAGCTATAACATAAATTAACAATTACAATTTTGCATTGGTTATACCATTTCAGGTGCTGAATGCATAAGACTGTCAAGGGGCCAAACCTGCAACTTAAAATCGTTGAGAAGCTTGACTCTGTCTTTGGCCTCTGTCAGAGCAACGAGTATCTCCTGTGCCTTGGAAGGGTCATCCCACAAGGAACTGTCTGTGGCCTTCTTCTCAAGTAAAGTGATTTCCTCCTCAAGATGTTCCAAACCAGCAGACCGCCTGACTTCATCGACACGCTCTACAACCAACTCGACATTCTTCCGCAAAGCGTAGAAATCTGTAACCAACTTCCAAGCATATTGATTAAACCCAAAGCATTCAAGAACTGAAAGAAACAGCCCAGTGGCAGTGGCCTAACTCTTACCCACCGAAACAAATCAAGAATGCGAGGAGGAAACAGATTACCCTGCCTCTGGCGGCGGATCTGGGGGCGGAGGAGGCCAGTGACCGGGTGGGGGCGGAGGAGGAGGTGGTGGCCGCGGATCTGGGGGCGGAGGAGAAGGTCGGCGGCCGGGTGGGCGCAGAGGAGGAGGAGGCGGCGGATCTGGGGGCAGAGGAGAAGGCCGGCGACCGGGTGGGGGCAGAGGAGGAGGAGGCGGCGGCGGATCTGGGGGCGGAGGAGGAGGCCGGCGGTCGGGTGGGGGCGGAGGAGGCCGACGGCCGGGTGGGAGGCGGAGGTGGGGGCGAGACTGCGAGAGGCGGGCGAGAATGCCAGAGGGGGTCGCGGCGAGG
Source organism: Dendrocalamus latiflorus (assembly GCA_017311315.1). Lineage (NCBI taxonomy): Eukaryota > Viridiplantae > Streptophyta > Magnoliopsida > Poales > Poaceae > Dendrocalamus > Dendrocalamus latiflorus. The sequence continues at coordinate 7,848,502 of CM029646.1, forward strand.
GGGCGGCGGGCGTTCTGGGCCTGGACTGGCGGTTGAGACTGGGGAGCAATGGGCCGAGGCTGGGAGCTGTCGGGACGAGGCTTTTGTCGGGTTCGCCGAGTCGCCGGTCGCGCGAAATGGGCCGCATTGAAGTGCAACGGGGCAACGGCTGTAAATATTCTTATATGGAGATAATATTCTTATATGGAGATAATAGATAAGACGTCTCAAATGATAAATAAGACATCTAAAATTTCGTCTCTATACATGAGACGTACTCCAAAACGTCTCAGCAGCCGTTTTAATAGAATTTAATAGCGTGCAACCCTTTAGAGCGTCTCAAACTGCGTCTCTATTTCAATTGTGGTTCTAAAAAGAGAGACATGATTCAAAGCGTCTTAAACAAAACGTCTTAATATGTGTCATTTTGTTGTAGTGGTTGTATACCTAAGAAAAATTTGGTTTTACCCAAATCCTTCATTTCAAATTCCGTCATAAGATCATTACGTGCTTCATCTATATCCTGTGTGTTACCAATGATATTAAGATCATCCACATACACAGATATAATACAAAATCCTGTTGAGGATCTTTTAATGAACACGCATGGGCAATCATCATTGTTGGAGTATCCCTTTTTGGTGAGGAACTCACTTAGTCGGTTGTACCACATTCTACCCGACTGTTTCAAGCCGTATAAAGACTTGTTCAATTTTACACAATACATATTGCGATTTGCGTTTGGATTCGGAATTGAAATCCCATCGGGAACTTTCATATATATTTCCGAATCAAGTGACCCATAAAGATACGCAGTTATTACATCCATCAACTGAAAAGATAGATGATTTTTAACTGACAATGAGATTAGGTATCAGAATGTTATTCCACTCATTACTGGAGAATAAGTTTCATTATAATCAATGCCGAGTCTCTACGTGAACCCTTGTGCTACAAGCCTTGCTTTGTATCTCACCACCTCATTGTTTTCATTCCGTTTGCAGACGAAACCCATTTGAAACCGACAGGGAATACTTTGGGAGGTGTATGTATCACATTGGTGAATACATCTCTTTTCTTGAGCGAGGCTAACTCCGCTTGAATTGCATCCTTCCATTTATTCCAGTCCGAGCGCTGTTTGCACTCTGCCATGGTCTTGGGATCTGGATCATTTTGAAGGTTATTTGCAATTGTTGTGGAGAAATAAATGTCGACAATTGTAGTCTTACGATCGTATGATTCTCCAGAATCAGTATAGTTAGTGGAAATTTCTTGGACCACTGATGACTCAATGTTATTTCCCAAAACATTTGAGTCGGGGTATTCCGATGTCCCAGGATCAGTATTTGAGTGCACTGTTGATCTGGGTTCAAAGATCCTTTGGTGTCTATCAACTTGAGGTTGATCTGCAGTTACATTCTTTTGTTTCTTTTGTCGCTTGTTAGAAGCTGTATCCTCCATTTGTACCGTACTTCTCCCCCTCTTATTTTGAATTGGGAGTTGAGTGGTATTTTGCGGTACCTCCACTCTTTCAGGTACATTTTGGGTAGGATTATAGGATTTTGTGACACCCTTATAATCAGTAAATGCATCTGGCAGATTATTTGCAATATTTTGCAAATGAATGATTTTCTGAACTTGAAGTTCAGTCTCTCTGGTACGTGGGTCTGAGGCAGGAGTGCCTTGTACATTCCAATTAATTTCCTGGCATTTAGTTTGGTACTTGTTGTCTCCCCCTAATGCCGGGAAATGTTCCTCATTGAATATGCAATCAGCGTACCGGGCCGTAAACAGGTCCCCTGTGAGGGGCTCGAGGTATTTTATAATTGACGGAGATTTATACCCAACATAGATCCCAAGTTTCCTGTGCGGTACCATTGAGGTACGCTGCGGTGGTGAGATCGGTACGTATGTAGCGCAATCGAACTTTTGCAGATGGGAAATATTTGGTGGATTTTCACGTACTAATTGTAGCGGGGAAGTGCTATGATAAACAGTTGGACGCAATTGTATTAAGTCAGCAGCGTGTAAAACTACATGACCCCAACATGATGTTGGTAAGTTGCAATTCTGTAGTAATGGTCTGGCAATGAGCTTGATTCTCTTGATAAGAGATTCTGCTAAACCATTTTGTGTATGGACATATGGAACAGAGTGTTGAACTTGTATCCCAAGAGCCATACAATAATCATTGAAGGCATGGGATGTAAATTCAGCAGCATTGTCCATTCGAATTGATTGAATTTGATATTCAGGGTAATGTGCTCGTAATTGGATAATTTGACCAATTAAGTTAGCAAATTCATGGTTTCGTGTGGATAAAAGACACACCTGTGACCATCTAGTAGATACGTCAATGAGAATCATGAAGTATCTGAACGGTCCACACAATGGTTATATAGGACCACATATATCTCCTTGATGCGTTCAAGGAATTTAAGTGGTTCAGCTCTGATTTTAAGATAAGAGAGTCTTAAAATCAATTTTCCAGTGGCACAGCAAGTGCACACAAAATTTGAGGATTCCGGAAATTTTGTTTTGAGGTATGTATGACCAATTGAATTGCTAATAATTTTCCTCATCATTCCAATTCCTTGGTGGCCAAGGCGATCATGCCAGGTTTGGAATGTGTTAGTATTTTGGAAAATTACTTTGTACGCAATATGTTGAACGGGTTTGATGTATGTATAGTACAATCCGGAGTTTAAAGATGGAATTTTTTCTAGTACTTGTTTGCCATATCCGTTGTGTTTGGTTAAGAGAAGATATTCCTCTTTGTTGTCATTTTGGGTTTCAACATGGAAACCATTCTGACGGATATCTCTATAACTAAGTAGGGTACGTGTTGAATCAGGATACAAGAGTGCATCCTCAATTTCCAATTGTGTACCCATAGGGAGAGTGATAGAGGCGCGACCAGAGCCTACTATCGTTGCATCGCGTTCAGCGATGGTTAAAACATTTCCTTTCCTTCTAGTAAGAGTTAGGAAATATTTTGTGTCCCTAAGTATAGAGTTTGTGGTACCACTATCCACAAGGCATAATTCCTCCTCCATTGGATATACTCCAAAAATCTATATACACAAAGAAGAATTTAATGAAATTCTTATAGTAGCATATATAGAATACATACAAACTTTATTTTATAATACCGAATATGTTCGATATATGATTGTAGCATACAAGCTTACAATATAGATGATAACATTATTTATATTACAACACTATAGTACTTATTAGCTATGGAACGAGGAGTCTAACTGAGATCTCCAAACATGTCTTGAGAATGAAATTCTTCAAGGGTGTCCTCGGTGCACATGAGATCATCCTTCTTTGTAGAAGCACATGTGTCTTTGAGTTCTTGAAGGAACTGTTGAGAGCATCCGGCTGCATCATTATTGGATGTCAGATTGAAGTGTGCTTCAAATCTCTTCTCTTGAGCATTCTTGCCTTGAGCCAAAGACTGGAGGTAGAGGTTCACAAGATGCTTCGGGGTGCGGCATTTCTTGGTAGGATGGTTGTAGCAACCACATTTTTGACAAATTTCAGTTTTGTCAACTCTCTTACCAGAATTGCCTTTACCTTTCTTGAATCCATTTGGTTTTTGCTTCTTGTTGCGTTTGTGTTTACCTTTAAGGTTCTTTGAGTGATTGTGTGAACCACTGAACTTGTTGTTATTTTGATTAGCATGAACTTCAGGAAGTGGAGTAACCCCAATGGGACGTTGCTGATTATTCTTTAAAAGAAGTTCAGCATGCTTTTCTGCCTGAAGCATAGTATGCATAAGATCAAAATAAGTTTGGTAATTTGCAGCACGCCATTGCTGCTGTAGGACCCTGTCAAATGGGAGCATAGTTGAGAGAGTCTTCTCTATTTTGTCCGCATCTGTTGGTTCCTTTTCACAAAATCGCAATTTGGAGCAAATAGTATGAAGGGCATGGTTATATTCTCCAACAGATTTGAAATCCTGGAGTCTAAGATGTGCCCATTCATGATTAGCCTCAGGTAATATAACAGCTTTCTGCTGTTTATATCTATTTTTGAGGGCTAACCATAACGTGAGTGGATTCTCCTCATACAGATATTCAACCTTCAAATCTGGATGTATGTGATTCCGTAGTATGCTCAAAACGGAATATTTCACTATATCCAGAGGAATTTGATCATATGGAGGATCAAATATCACCCGTTGCAACTCACGTGTGGTTAGGTTGATTTTGAGGTCCATAGCCCATGTAGGGTAATTGGCACCATCGAGAGCGAGGGGCTCAAAATCTTTGGTAGCCATTTTAAAAAAACCTACATGAAAAGTACACCATAAATAATTAATTTACATGGGGTAAATTAATGTGTATGGTAATGTTGTAATAAAATGCAAAAAATGTGGAAAACAATATGAGTATTGTAATTCGAATGTATATATATCCCCAAATTAAATATAACATGTGGTTATATTTATAATATCGTGTAATTACAATATTGGTGGTGAACACCAATTTGTATGGCATAGCGTACAAATAAATGTAGCAAAGTGCCATAAATTGTAATTATGGTATTTATTGTAGGTATAATATTTTGCAAAAAACTCCAATTTATTAAGTACAATGGTACTCACTAAATGAGAATTTTTAATTTTAAATTTGCTAAAGATAGCAAATTTAAATATGGTCACAGTTTATATTGTAATTAATTGCAATAAAGTAGTAATCCTACATATGTAAAATTATATAAATGTGATTGCACATTTATTAAATATTTACATAATTTTCAGGTCCTGTAGGGACTGAAATGCTAATTTATAACTGTAAAAATTAACAGATACAATTATAAACAAGCAAAAAGGACTATACTGCAAATATTACAATAGGAATTTATTTAAAATAGAAATTCTGCATGTTCCATGAAGTTTGGGGAAGGGGATTCCAAATTTCCGAAAACTTGGGCTGAAGCCCATTCGGCCTTTAGGCCCAAGTGGAGAGGTGGGATTATTTGGGCCAAAACCCATTTAATTGGCAGCATATATAAATGAGGGGGGGGGGGATTTAGGGTTTCCCCCAAACCCTAACTGCCACCGCCTTGTGAGGCGCCTCCACTGCCGGGTCAAGCCGCCGCCTCCTGGGCTTCGGGCGCCGCCGCCGGCCGCCGGGGTTTCAGGCTCCGCCGCCGGCTCCCCGCCGCCGGGCACGCCGCCGCCTCGGGCCGCCGGGCACTGCCGTCGTGGGCCGCCGCCGGCCCCGGGCGTCGCCACCCCCGGCTGCCTCCATTGTCGCGCTCGCCACAGGCCGCCTCCTCCCCGCCAGGCGCAAGCCGCCGCCGGCCGCCGTTCTTCGGGCGCCGCCGCGGGCGTCGGCCGCCTCCTCAGGCTCGGACGCCGCCACACCGTCGCCGGGCGTCGGCCCCTTGGCGCCGCCGCCTCCGTGCCGGGCCGTGGGCTGCGCCACGCCGGCCACTGCGGTCGGGTTGCGCGCCGGCCATACCGGGCCGCGTGCTGCGATGGGCCGCGTTGGCTGCGCTAGGCCGCGTCGCGCAGTGTGACATCGCGCTCCCACCCCCTCCCCTCTTCTTTGTGATTCAAGTAGAGGAGAAGGCGTCCTCTGCGGAGGAGGCCGGTGGAGGAGTGCGGATCCGGAGGCCGGGACGGCGGTTAGCCGCCACGGAGGCGTGCGCTGGTCGCCGGTAAGGACCATAACGCGGAGCCTGTGCTGGGGAGAAGACGTCGTGTGCCTCCCATGGACGACGGCGAACCGGCATAGAACCATGGCCGGTGGAAATGATGGTGGTGGTCGCCGGGCGTGGTGGTGGAGGTTGCGCATGGAGAGGAGCGAGAAGAGCATGCATTTTTTGTGCAGGGAATCAACTAAAGCGAGAATCTCCAGAAATGCCTTTTGATGATTCTCACAAAGCGCCATTTACCTTTTGTTCTTGTCTCTGTTTGCACTTGTGTGGATGCGTGTGCTGATAACGTATTGCAAGAGGATGATACAAGTGTTTGAGAGAAAAGATTACTTTTCATTAATCAATTCTGAATCTGTGCATTGCTTTATATACATGATGAAAAGGTGGCATAAAAGGTGCCTTTATGGAAAGGCATCTGTACATTTGATATAACTGTACATTGGGCTGTTGGTTTGTAACTGGTGTTTAACAAATATTACTTTCGGATTGCAAATTGCATCTCTTAGCATTCTAGGCTTGTTCTTCCAAGTCTTCGGCATAGGCAAGAAATTAAGGGAAATTGGACGTTCTACTTCCATAGATCATTTTGTCTTTCTACTGGGAATTGAGATATCAATATACTCCACTCGTTGGTCGGTGGAACGCGCATATGATTGGGCAAATTAAAGAGTTGCCAGTTCATTACATTGGCAAGGGGTGAGCAACGATGATTCGGTGAGTCTCTCATGCAACTATGCAAGTTATTTCCGATGCTACGTTGAGAAGATTGAGCACCCCGTATCACTAGGATTTATGATATGTGGGGCCCACAAGTCCGTGGCTAAGGTTTATATCTAGGGTTTGGGTTTGCATCTGTGCCACATGTGCGCTACTTTTATGCCATAGCGATGACGGAGCTGACACGACGCTGAAGTGGTGTTGAGGTGGTGGTTAACGGGATGGACTCGTTGGCGACCACATCGATGACAGCAGTGGCAGACTTCCACGAAAGACGGCGTTGATGGTTATCGGTGCGGGTATGATGACGAAGGCTTGGGTCTAGACAAAGAGGCTATGGCGATTTGGATGACACGCTTGGATCTCACCAGTGATGACCACGGTGGCCAGTGGCTAGATGAATACCATGACACAACTCTGGCATCGGTGGTAGCAGTGATTCGATGGGTCTCGTAAGGGCAAGGAGGCGAGCACCATGTAGAATACGATGAGGCGAACTTGAGGGTGGCATTAGTATGGGTGGAGACTCACTGGCAGCGATGAATTTTGGTGAAAGGCTTCGGCGGCATTAGGGTTTCCCAAGCTTGATTTGTCGAGAAGATGACGCAACTTGAAGCAACACCATAGGGTTTTGGAAGAGGTGGATGAAGCGAACCTTATGATGCCAATAGGAGGCACTATTTATAAGCGAGTGTGGCGTACGGAGCATGGACTCTGAGTGCTGGGTGACGGTTGTGCCCGCGTTGCATGGAGAAGAAGAACAAGGCAGTGGCGACGGAGGGTTTGGCCAAGAGCGTGGGCGATGCGGGCTGGTAGGGCTTTTAGCGGAGCGGGCCAAGAGAGAGCAGAGCTGGGCCGCGTAGGGAAGAAAGGAGATGGTCTAGCAGATGGGAAAGGAAGATGGGCCGGAAGGATTTGGCCCACAGGGATTTTGGAAAAAGGATTTGATTTTGGATTTTTCCAAAAAGGAAATAAAGTAAATCGAGCTAAAAGAAATAACAAATAAACTCTAAATATTTCAATAATATATATATATAGTATAAATAACAGGGGCACCTAGGTGTCTGGACACCTAGTCTCCCTACCTTTGGATTGCTTTTAGATGCGTGCTAGTGTGATTGAGACTTTCCATCCATGATTAAGACTTTCCTTCCATGATTGATTTAGCATGCCTAATATATTACATACCATACATACCATTGCTCTAGCACGTATCTAAAAGCAATCTAACGGCAGGGAGCCTAGGTGTCTGGGCACCTAGGTGTCCCATTTCAGCGTCCTATATATATATATATATATATATATATATATATATATATATATATATATATATATATATATATATATATATATATATATATTTGAGTATGCTAGATTTAAATAAGTGATTTTCATGTTCTGGTTCTTATTTTTAGTCAGATTAAATCATTTTGTAATTCAGAAAATTCATTAAAGTGGGAATTAATTACAGAAAATAAATATTAATTATTTTCATTGCACAAAAATTTAAAGGAGGAAAAAATCAGGGTGTTACAGAATGCATGAAACCAGTTAGCGTTGAACATGAATTTTTGACACACAGTTTGTAGCACTGAAGTTAAACCCAATTTGCAAGCTGCCACTACTACAGAAAGCCTCATAGTAGACGCCTCATCACAGACGGTTTTGTGAAACCGTCTGTGATGAACACTATTACAGACGGTTGTAATTAGGAGGCCGTCTGTGGTATTTGTGGCGGGAAAATGGATTATCACAGGCGGTTATTACCGAAGTATCACAGACGGTCTGTATTAAAAACCGTCTGTGATAATCCCAGATTATCACAGACGGTTTTTAAATAAAAACCGTCTGTGATAACCTTGTTATCACAGACGGTTTTTAATAGAAAACCGTCTGTGATAATTCACAGACGGTTTTTAGTTAAAAACCGTCTATGATAATGGCTAAGGCATTTATTGCGCTGCTCAGACCGCATCTGTCTTCATTTCGATCCAGATCTATCCACTGCTGCGCACTTTTTCACTCGGGAGGAAGCTAGGCGATTTCAGGCCAGTTCATTTGGTGGGAAGAGGCAGAGATTGAGCTTTGAATATTCAGTCTTTCCTGGTTGCTCTAGATATGGTTAGTAATGTAATTTATTTTTTCTTTAATTGCATTACAATTTAGGTCTAAGTAATCCATGAGTGGTTATTGAAGATGGTTAATTTGCAAAATTGTTGGTTATATAATAGCTGTTGTGTTTGTAATATGAATCTAGCAAATAAAGTCTCAATATAATAAATGTGGCCGGTATATATGTAGTTATAATTAGTTAATCTAGATTTTAATACTAAGTTGTTATATATGTACGTAACGTAGGACCGAAGCTGGATGTATGCCACGAGCCGTGTGAGTGAAGAGTACATTAATGGCGTTTCTGCTTTTATAAGAGCTGCCGAGGAGGATATGTTGAATAAGGGGGCGATATATATGTGCTGTCCATGCACTGACTGCGAGAATGTGAAGATGTTTAAGAACCGAGGGCAAATTGAATCACACTTGATTCGGAGGGGTTTCAAAAAGGATTATACGTGTTGGACCAGTCATGGCGAAGTGAATGATCATATGCCGCCGGATGACATCGCCGGTGAAGTGAATGATATGCCCCCGGATGACATCGCCTGTGAACTGAATGACATGCCGCCGGCTGATGTCGATTGTGGGTCGGATTCGGATAGGTTGCACGATGATAATCTGGATCAGATGCTTCGCGATGTTGAAGAGAACTATGATGAGAGAGAGTATGTTAAATTCCGTGGCTTGATGGAGGACTCAGAGAAACCTTTGTACACGGGATGCAAGTACACGAGGTTGTCGGCCGTGCTTGAACTGTTGAAATTGAAGGCAAGCAACGGTTGGTCGGACAAGAGTTTCACGGCGCTGCTAGGTCTTTTAGCGGACATGCTTCCGGAGGGAAATGAGTTGCCTAAAACCACGTATAAAGCCAAGAAGGTTCTTTGTCCGTTGGGAATGGAAGTAGAAAGAATACATGCATGCCCGAACGATTGTATCCTCTACCGTAAAGAGTATGCAAACATGCATGTATGTCCGGTGTGCAACGCATCCCGATACAAACGTAACAATCAATCAGTTGATGGCGAGGGAACAGAGGCGAAGAAAGGACCTCCTGCTAAGGTGACATGGTATTTTCCTATAATTCCCCGTTTGAAAAGGTTTTTTGCAAATCCAAAGGAGGCAAAACTGCTGCGTTGGCACTCGGAAGAGCGCAAGAAGGATGGAATGATAAGACACCTTGCTGATTCCGCGCAGTGGAGAAACATCGATAGGAGTTTTGCAGAGTTCGATGCAGAACCAAGGAATATAAGGTTTGGACTGAGTACAGATGGAATGAATCCTTTCAGTAGCATGAGCAGCCGACATAGCACATGGCCTGTGACTCTCTGCATCTATAACCTTCCTCCTTGGTTGTGTATGAAGCGAAAGTATATTTTGCTGTCGATACTTATCCAAGGGCCAAAACAACCTGGGAATGATATCGATGTGTTCCTAGCACCGTTGGTGGAAGATCTAAAAGTAATGTGGAACGAAGGGGTACAGGTATGGGATGCGTACAAACGAGAGAACTTCACTCTGCGCTCCTTATTGTTCTGCACCATAAATGATTATCCTGCCCTTGGTAACCTATCGGGCCATAGTACAAAAGGTGCCAAAGCTTGTACTCACTGTTTAGATGGTACCGAGAGTGTGTGGCTGAGACACTCACGCAAAACCGTCTACATGCGTCACCGCCGGTTCCTTCGGAGGGCTCACCCATACCGCAAGATGAAGAAACAATTTGACGGAGAGAAGGAAGATGGTTCAGCTCCAAGGCATTTAAGGGGACGCGAGGTTTATGATATGGTTAAGGATTTAGATGTTGTCCTCGGAAAGGGACGTAAATTGAGGGCTTATGAGAAGAACACCTGTAAGAAGAGATCAATATTTTGGGACTTACCTTATTGGGAGTACCTAGATGTTCGGCACTGCATCGACGTCATGCACGTAGAAAAGAATGTGTGCGACAGCTTGATTGGTCTCTTACTGAACATCCGTGATAAAACAAAGGACGGTGTCAACGCACGGCTTGACTTGGCTGACATGGACATCAGGCCTGAGTTAGCACCGACAAGCACTGATAATGGACGAACGTACCTTCCCCCTGCGTGTTACACTCTGTCCAAGGCTGAGAAAACAGAACCGTGCCAGTGCTTGCATGGTGTGAAAGTTCCGTCTGGTTACTCCGGCAACGTGAAGAAACTTGTTTCGATGCAAGATTTGAAGTTAAATGGCATGAAGTCTCATGATTGTCATATGCTGATGACACAGATGCTCCCTATTGCAATTAGAAATATTTTGCCGATCAAAGTCCGAGAGACAATCATGAGGTTATGTTATTTCTTTAACACAATTGCTCAGAAGGTCATCGATCCCGAAGGACTAGATGCTATGCAGGACGAGGTGGTGATGACTCTATGTCACCTTGAAATGTATTTCCCTCCTTCGTTTTTCGATATCATGGTCCATCTCATTGTTCACGTTGTGTGGGAGATAAAAATGTGCGGGCCCGTATTCCTACGCAGCATGTACCCATTTGAGAGGTTCATGGGAATTCTCAAGTCCTACGTACGGAATCGTTCTCGGCCGGAGGGCAGCATCGTCGAAGGTTATGCAAGCGAAGAGGTGATTGAGTTTTGTGTCGATTATATGGCTCAGATTCAACCGATAGGTGTCCCTCAATCTCGTCATGAAGGGAGGCTGAAGGGTCTCGGAACTATCGGAAGGAAAGCAATCACTCCAGATATGGACACGTATACTCAAGCCCATTTCACGGTGTTGCAACACATGACTGAAGTGGCGCCTTATGTGGACCAGCACAAGGATGTGCTTCGGCAACAGAATCCAGAGCGGCCGGATGTTTGGATCATGAGGCAACACAACCGTTGGTTCAACCAATGGTTGAAGGAGCAAATTGCTAGGAGCTCGCCGAGTGAGACACTGAGATGGTTGGCAAAAGGGCCGACATTTACAGTTGTGACATGGCAAGGATATGACATAAATGGCCCAAAAGCGACATCTTCCTGGAGGCTTCTTCACCGGTGGCAGGACCAGAGCAACATGCACTGGTGCCATCTCCAGTACAAGACCAGTCGGTTCCACCACCGGATACTACAACGATGCTATCTCCACGGGCCCTATTCTCGCCAGAGCAACTTGCACCGCTGCTACCTTCAAAGTCGACTACCGTGAAGTCGACCTATAGCCGAGGCAGCAAGGCCAGCAAGGGCAAAGCAAAGAAGACAAATGATGATCTTCCGTACCACCCTTTGGCCCGCAAATTCGTGCTTGGCGAGCCGTTGCTCGAGCAAAAAGCCCTCCAAAAGCTACCATATAGTTGCATGCAATTGCACACGTGGTATATGCAGCAGTCCAATAAGCCAGAGGGAGAACGGACTTCAAGTATCACTGTCAAATTCTCCGAGGAAGATTTACACCACAATCTTCAAGAGTGTACATTCGTGGTCGCCTTTGAGGATTTATTCGAGCTGTTCATGCTCAACGCTCTTGACGTCTCAATCGTTCGATGCTAGACGCTGTAAGTGTGTACAATCACAGTCTCCGTTAATGTCATACCGATAAATGCCATGTCTAATTTTTTGCTTTCATGTGTATATATACAGACACATGCTGATTAAAGCTAGAGTATCGAACTCATCAGCTGGTTTCTTGGACCCACAATTGGTCGCCAAGACTACCATCGACGTGGAGGCATCCCTCGTCGAGAGGTACATTGCATCAGGCCTGCTGAGTTGCCGCAATAAGGACTATGTACTTATGCCCTTCAATCAGAGCTTTCATTGGATTTTAATAGTAATTGTACCAAAATGGAATAAGGTATATTACCTTGATTCCCTAAGTAAGAATAAAATGGACTTCACAGTTGTCAGCCAAGTAATCGATAGGTAAGCACATATTCCCCATACATATCTACATTGTACTCTTTCTTTCCTTCCGAATGATTAAGGTTAACCTTTTCGAATTACGTAGGGCGTTCGCGATGTACATTGAAAAGGGAGGTGACTCGAAGCGCGGGGCCAACGGCCTACTGACACATGTTCGAGATTTTAAGGTATTCGCTATTTCACATTAATTAATCCTATGCAACAGATGGTACTAATGCCTTTTGAACTAACACATTCTATTTTTTGCAGTGCCACCAGCAGCAACCGGGCAACACATGTGGATACTACGTTTGCCAACATATGGAACTACTCCTCGATTCCTCGAGGGTCACCAATCGCAAGGTTTGTCACTCTTCCCATAATTACTTCATACTTATCACGTTACATATATATGTACATTGATATTCCTATCGACAGGCTGTATCAATCCCGTCAACTGCATTGAAACAGTCTGAGCTTCGAGAGGTTCAATCAGAGTTGGCGTTCTTTTTGCTGACTCAAGTCATACAGCCAGAAGGACGGTTCCACTGCGCACACTGATTTCTTATTGGTCTTATCACTAAGTGTAAATGCAGTGTAGATCTTTTGTAACTGTGCATTTGTTAATGGATATTTCAGTTCAATTCAATTAATTGATTTGCGAAATGGATGCATGCTTTATGTCTGTGAGATGAAGTGCGATGTCAATTGGATGTTTTATGTCTGCGAAATGTACCTGAAAGCAAATGAGATGTGTGAATTGTATGTTTTTTGTCTGTGATTATCTGCTTGTTTCAGAGGGCATGGCTAGCATTTCCTGAGGCTAGCCAATAAACAGAAATAGATTTTGGTTTAGGAGGAAGGAATATCACAGACGGTTTTTAAGTAAAAACCGTCTGTGATATCTAATAATCACAGACGGTTCGAAAACCGTCTGTGATAACCTTCGATCATCACTGACCCATAAATTCAGACGGTTCAGAAAACCGTCTGTGATGACGTTTCTGAACCGTCTGTAATGTCGATTTCTGTAGTAGTGTGCACAGGTAATAAATCCGCCTCTAGTTATCATCTTAAGGCTAATGCAAATTAATTCATTGGTTGGCTCCTGTAAATTTGATGCAACAAAAAGCTGTGATTTAAGTAAATGACACCTAGCATGTCATGTATTTCACCAGGTACAAAAGTACAAGCCTCCCAATATTCAACGATCATAACAGTACGAAGTTGGACACACCACATCTACCAATTCAAATTACTTGTGGCCAAATAAAACATGACTAGCTAATACAAGATGTCCACTTTTGGAAATTCAAATCATCCTCAGAAAATCACGGTACAGATGATATAACTCAAACAATTAGAAAATACATCCTCAAGCCCTAGCATCCTGGTTTGTAAACCTGTAGATACTTTTTTTCTTGAGGAAAAGTTGTCCTGTTTATATTACTTCACAATTGTGTTAGGACTACAAACTTTGTCAAGCACACACATCACATAACTTCTAGAAAAAAAATCATATCTTGGAGTTTTTTTTTGTCAATTGTTCAAACTTGAAGCTGATCAGAGAAACTACTAGGCAAATGGCCACAAGTCAGTAATAGGAATCCCTTAAGAAAATCATACTTTGTGTGGCCAAAGCATGCTTGACTTCACATAGTGCTTAGGGAAATAAAATAACATAGGTATGTAGACTTTCTGACAATTGGTTTTGCTCCATATTTCTTTATATGTTTCTGTACATTTCTTTTCTACACGAGGTATGCATATATGAGTTGTGGTGACCAAATAATTAAGCTAAATTTTGTTGGAATAGGTAAACTTTACTCTCTTACAACTCATGTCTAAAGTCCGAATAACATTCTTAACTACGAAACCTACTATTTCATACTATAATTATTAAAATCGGATTAAAATATTTCTCTTTTATCCTAAACCATCTTGAGTTTAGATGACGTGGCATGCATCATGATGCTTGGCACAGGCCAAGGTGGAACTGGAATGAATAGGACCACTCTGCCACGACGACCGCCGCTGGCCTCGCGAGCAGGCTCGCGGTTCGCGGCTGCCACAGCATCTCGATCAGCGCCTCCGCGTGCGGAAACCCAAACCAATTAGTATATCCGAAGAGCGCGTCCCGCGTGCACTGCTTGTCTTGATGAGAGAGACCAGCAGCGGGATGGAGTTGGCCACAGCGGCGCTGTCGTCGAGCTGGGACAGGCGGAGCAGCGTGCACCTATCGTGACGGCCTAGATGATGATCGCCTTGTTCTCGTCGCAGATTGATAGGTTGAGTAGCGCCGTGAACCCGTGCTCCTGCAGCAGTGGGTCCACGTGTGACAGCAGCGCCCGGGCCACCGCGATGCGAATCCGATTGTCTGGATTGTGCTTCGCCAACAGCCGGAGCTCCATTGCCGCGCGCCGGAGCGAGTCGAGCAACGACGACGACTCCAGCTCCGCCACGAGCGAGGAGATCGCATCATCCGACGCCTTCATCGCGTAGGACAGGAGCAGCCAGTGGATGCCCGCGGTGGCGGCGGGCATGAATGAGAGGTCATCGCTGCCACACTCGTTGAAGGGCTCGTAGCAGGAGTCGCAGCTGTTATCGTAGCAGCTGCTGCTCCGCCGCCGTGGGGAGGTGGACGTGTCCGATTCCATCCCGGTCGTCGGGTTCGTATAGTACGGCTCTGCTCGGGGAAGCCATCATGGATGCCGCGTCATTAGTGAAACATATACACTAGATGCCACGTTATCCAAAAACTTGGGTGGCTTAGGGCAAAGGCGGTGATTGATATGGTTTTAATAGTTGGAAGTGTAAAGTGAACGATTTCATAGTTGATGGTGTTATTCAGATTTTGGACATAACTTGAGGGGTAAAATGGACTTATTCATTATAAATATTACTTGTCTTAGTAGTCATACGGAGAAATAAATAAAATTCAAGGCAACACACTATATTTTTAAATAAAATAGTAAGAGAGAATTCTACTGTACTATATTAAATAAATAATAATGTACGAAAAGAAAGAGAGTGGGAGAAAGAGAGGAGGAGAAGAAACAAAAGACATGAGAATCAGAGAGAGCTAATCCCAGAGGTAAGAATAGTGTGGATGGCCGGTTTGACTCTAAGTAATAGCAAAGAGGCCTCCAATCTCAATCTGTGAGATTGTGTCGTTGTTGCTAAAAGATAAGCTTATTTCTTATATTTCAAATTATCCAGGCTACCAAGATGAACTTCTCCATCAAGAGTTGCCCTGTGAAAGCTGATTTTTTTTATTTAAAACTCTCGTTGGAGTGTCCGGGTCAAGGTCTCACTGAAATCCAATCTCATTCCAACATTGCAAGGAGAAGGAGCACTTAAAGAAGAGATGGTTAATGGTCTCGATGATTTGGGCATTGCAAAGAACACAATGTATATTTTTATCAGTGTTGAAGTTCTTCCGTCTTAGCATATCCTTAGTGTTGAGTCTTTTTTTAGAAGAAGCCAAGAGAAAACCTTGTGCTTCATAAGCCATCTATTCTTTCAGATGAGCAGGAAGGTCGGTGAGGTGTTTAATTGTTTGAACTGGTAAGCATACCATTTTTGTGATGAGAAGTAGGAGTTCCCCCAAATATAAGTCCATTGGTTGGAGGTGTTTCGGCTGATCATCACATGCTCCATAAGATGTAGAAGATGGAGATATTCTTAATAGACTTAATCTGAAAGGGGCAATTGAAAAATACTATAGGCCTCATCGAGTTGCATGTAGTCTTTAACTGAGATGTCTTGATCTGAAGCAAAAGAATACAAATTTGAGAATTTGATGCAAAGGAGATTTATGTTCTAGCAATCTTTCCATAATAGAATGTCCTAACCATTTCCCAACTTCCCCATTGCTATGCCTCTGAACTACTTGATGCTTTTCATAATGTCTCTCCACCAAAAGAAACCGTAGGTGGTAGCCGCATGAGGAACCAAATTTGAATAGTATTTGCACAAGACCATCCTGACCCAGGGAACCTTGATTCTTCCATTGAATTTGTGTAAATGTTTTAAGAGTAGCCCTTCATTAAGAACTTGAAGATTGAGAAGTTCTAATCCTCCTTTATGCTTGGGCTTGCAAACTTTGTCCCATGTTGCTAGAGAATTAGAAAAGCCTTGCAGGTCCTTGGAACCTCTCCAGAGGTAGTATCATCATGGTTTATCTATGTGATCTGTGACCTTCTTGGGCAACTGAAACATGCACATGTGGTAGATGGATTGCAGGGAGAGGACTATGTTGACAATAGTTAATCTTCCTACATAAGACAATAAGCTCGTCGTGCTGATAATTCGCCTTTCTACCCTATCCACAAGAAGTAAAAAATCCTTCACATTTGGTCTTGTCGTCCCCACTAGAAGTCCTAGGTAGGTAAAAGGCATAGTTCCGATTTTGCATCCAAATACTCCTACTAAATTAGCTGTTTTGTCGAGGGGAACGTTAATGGGAATCAAGACTGGCTTATGAAGATTCACTTTGAGACCGATAGAATAAGAGAATGTTTGAAGTAGTCCTCTTAGGCAAAGGAGTTGCTTGGAGCACGTCGGTAGTATAATTAATGTATCATATGCATATTGCACTATCGGATAATCTTCATTTCCGAGCAGTAGTATTGGATACTTGAGGAGGTCTCTTTTGGCTGCTTCATTGATAATGGACTAGAGACGATCTGCCCTATGGACAAACAAGAGTGGTGACAGTGGATCACCTTATCTTACCCCTCTTTTGCATCGAAAGACACTTCCAATTACCCTATTTGTAAGGACCGAAGAGTGTCCTGATGAAAGGATACTTGCAATCCAGAAAATCCATTTGTCAGGGAAACCTTTTGTTCTCATCACTACCATGATTACTTCATGTTCGATTATGTCAAAGGCCTTTTCAAAGTCTAATTTGTGAATTAGTATTTCTCTTTTACTCTATTTGCATTGGTGTATGTATTCAAAGGCCCATGCAAGGCAATCTTGGATTGTTCTAGTCTTGATGAAGCCATACTGGTTAGCATGTACAAGGCTAACAATAAGCTTCTGGAGTCTATTGGCCAGAACCTAGTGAGGAGCTTTAAGATCAAGTTTAGCAGAGATATTGGCCTATAATAATTTATTTTGGGATTCTGAGTTCAACTTCTTTGGAACATGAGTAATGAAGGAGCTGTTGATGCTTTTCGATATTGACCCTATTATTGAAGAAATCCTAGCATAATAAGTAAAAATCTTGTCTAATGATATTCTAGAACTTGCGGATGAAGAGGCCATTAAACCCATCCGGTCTAGGGTCTTTATCTTTTGGGAACCTTTTGATAATGTCATCAATTTATGTTTGGGAATAGTCTACCGCTAGTTCTTCTAGCTCGTAAGGGGCTTGCAACACAATATTTATCAAAGAGGAAGTTTAATTGGACTATGATAGGATTAAGTCATCAAAGATATCGAAAAGAAAATTGTTGGATAGTCATTTATATCTATCGGTGTGAGTTAGATTAGAATTGAGTCGGAATAGAGTCCGGTTGTAATTGTAACTACAAAAAAAAAAGAATGTGGAGGTCCTATGGGACAACACACAACTATTCCCAAATTTCACACAAGCTCTACATGGTATCAGAGCCAACACACCACCACCAACAACCGCAACCCTAACCACAACCCATGACTCATCTACTGCT
This sequence comes from Dendrocalamus latiflorus, assembly GCA_017311315.1. Lineage (NCBI taxonomy): Eukaryota > Viridiplantae > Streptophyta > Magnoliopsida > Poales > Poaceae > Dendrocalamus > Dendrocalamus latiflorus. The sequence goes on from CM029646.1 coordinate 7,866,533, forward strand.
ACTACCATAGATCCAACCCCAATCGCCGCCGTGTTCATCCTACCACCATCTTCAACTGGGTCACCGTCGTTGCTCATTGGTGGATTGCCACGTTGTGCCTCCATTGCGCACAAGTGGATCCGCCACCACTGCTGCATGCGGGGATATATCACCGTGCCGTGCCTCCACCATATGAGCGAGTGGAACTCGCCGCAAGGGCACCACGCGAGCGTGCGGATCTAGCCATCATTTTTAGGGGAAGAAATAGCTGTCGCTAGATTAGAGGGGGGAAGAAGGCTCACAAGCGTTGCATGACTCACTTCTAAGGGAGAACAGAGGAGGTGCTAGCTGAGAGAAAAAGAGAAAAGAAAATATAAAAAGAAAGAGAGAGAAAGGAGAGATTTGTTGCTTCACTAGGTGCACATGTGGGTGTACCAGAGGTGCTACGTCTATGATTTGTGTTGACATTGTGCATGAAGGATTGGCATGATTATGGGAGAAATGTGCGGTATAGGTTTGTGATTGGCATTGCTTCAGTTGTTTGGAAGAGATGACTCCTGAGGAGATTGAGGCTACGAGGAAGGAGGATAAGGAAGTCACGAAAAAGGCGGCTAAAGAGAAGAGAAAGGCAATTGTTGAGTCTCCTTGTTGGTCACATAAGGTGACATGAGAAGCATATTACAGGACCTCTTAGCAACATGTATGATTGGTTCGAGGGTTGGTGCAGGGTTATCCGAGTTGAAGTTAGAGCTGATACCAAATGATGTGAAGTTGGAAGGGAGCAAGAATTACCTAAGTTAGTCTAGAAGGGCTCAGCTAATTCTAAGGATGAAGGGGGTGCAACACTACTTGCAGGGGACTATGTTGAGCCTGTAGACAAGGTGAGCATGGATTGGAGGATGTGGAACCCACCAACTCTATGGTGGTGGCTTGGTTGCTGACTTTGATGTCTCCATCTATATCGGATGGTGGAGACGATGTAGAATACAGTAGAGATGTGGAATTAGATGCTGAGCAACATGTAGTTTGTGGTAGGCAATGTGATGATGATGGTGGAGGTTCAGGGCAAGGTGGAGACCCAAAAAACATGAGAAGACTATCAGGGCCGGTCCTGGGATTTTAGAGGCCCGGGGCGAAACTAGAAATAGAGGCCCTGATATAAATAGCTAAATATAAATCTACATACACACACACACACACACACATATATATATATATATATATATATATATATATAATTTTAATTTTACCAACAAACACTTAAAATGTGTTATGTATTAAAGAAAAATTCATATCAAAGAGTTTATAGATATTACCTTAAAAAATTTTCAAACATTTCTAGATGCGAAGTCATTAATGATGGTATTGATATCATTCTCATCCAACAATTTCTTCTCAATACATAAAGTTGCCAAACCGTTTAACCTCTCTTAAGACATTGTTGACCTTAAATGATTCTTCAACAATTCCAACTTTGAAAAGCTTCTTTCAGTTGATGCCACAATCACAGGCATAGTAAATAAAATCCGATAAGCAATAGAAATATTAGGATAACAATCCGCTTCTCTGACAAACTCAAAGATCTCCATAGCAGACATTGGTTTATCTGATAAAGTCAATTGCATAACACTTAACTCAGAAATTAGATCATTTAACTCAACATCAGATGAACCATCTAGAGAGAAAGTTTCTGCAAATTTTGTACAACATTCTTTTAATTTAGTTCGATCCAATGACTTCAATGTTGTTGAACTCATTAAAAATCCAAATATACTTCCGAATGTTTGGAGTTCTTGAAATCTACTTTTCAATGAATTGATTGATATATCAACCATAACAAAAAATAATTAACTTCAAAAGACCCAAGATAAATCTTCAAAGTATGTATATACATTACATAGTATATGGGGGCCCCTAGATTTTGGGGGCCCAGGGCGGCCGCCCCTCTTGCCCCCCCTCAGGGCCGGCCCTGAAGACTATCCAAGAGTATGCTAGTGAGTTGTAGTAGCTGTGGGTAGATTTGGATCAATATGATCCACTATAGTTGACATGTATTGGTGATGTTGAGTATGTGTGGGACCATGTGGAGATCATCCCATGTGTGTAATGAGTATTTGATTGTGCCTGTACTTTGTTATCAAACTTTGAGTTTGATTTTGAGTGTTTGTAATTTGCAGTGTTGCTGTCAGGTTTAGGAGATAGTTCCAGACTAGCAATGGTGGTAGTACTGGCCTAGCTTCAGCGATAGTACTGGTGTTGAGCGACGGTACTACCGCAGTGCGGTATGCCCAACTTTTAGTTGGTGGTAGCAATTTTCTAAAGAGGGTCATTTTGGATGATTTGGGTTGTGACCAGGTCCGGTAGCACTGGAGTTAGAAACCATGGTACTACCAGGAATGCTTTGACCAAGCTTTGTATGGCAGTACTACCATGGCGATAGTACCGACCTTGTGCAAGCAGTCATACTGCTCCGCTATTACCGGGAAAGAGTTAAGTTAGTTTGGTGTGGTATGACTGGCCATTGGTTGGCAGTCAGATCAGTCTCTATAGAGGTGAGTGAATTGAGTTGGTTTTTGGTTGTGTTAGTCTTGGTAGAAGTTCATGCATATGTTAGTCATGGTGGGAGTCCATGCATGGTTTTGAGAAACCTTGCCATGGGTGTCAATTATTATATGTTTGCATTAGTTTTGTTGATAAGAGTCAAGTGTATGCCACTTATACTCAGAATGGTTGCTTGTTCTTTGATGTACAAGGCGTTTGGTGATTATTGCGATTAACGGCAAGGCCGAGTCTAGGGAAGGTGTCCTAGGGCCATGGCGTATCGCGTAAGTCTAGGTGGAGTACCATCTCAAACGGAAAAACACAGGAGAAAGATAAGGATCGTGATGAGGCAAGTATAGGCATATGGTGTGCTATCGGACTTGAGCGTTTCAAGTGGCACTGGTCTTCAGAGTAGGCGTACGATCTTGGCAGTAAATCTTTGGGCATTACGGACTTCGTGTGGAGGTTGCTTTGAGGAGAAGCAACATAAAGGCCGGTGGATGACAATTGTGGAAATTGTTTGATACTAGGTGAGTAGGTGGTTTGCAAAACCACGATGGTGGCCTAAGTGGTTTAGGTCACGTCTTGGAGGATAGAGCATTTTATTGAGCTGTTGAAGCCATGTGGAAGTCACTCTTTGAAAAGCATGCAAATGTGTGTAAATGTAAAACATGTTTGTGTGTGGGTTACCGGGTTTCTCAATTTATAAGTAGTTGTATCCACTATAGGTGTGCCAGTTAGGATTTCATGAGAGGTGAGGACCCTCCACTATATAAGCGCTTATGTATGTTGAGAGATGAGATGCTCTAGAGAGATAGAGGTTTTATGAAAGGTGAGGGTTCGCTTGTGTTGAATACTTTGTGTGCGTGTGTACTCTAGACTTAGAGTTCCATCCTCTATGAGGATGTGGCTATAAAACAATCCTCTTCAAGTGAAAAAAATCTAAACTTTGTCCATGTGCGTTGTGCCATGGATTCCTCCTTGTGCTTTTGCTTTGCTTGTTTTTTTGGTTGGATTTCATCTCTTCTTGATATCTCTTGGTTCCACGTGTAAGAGGTGAAAATATTTCTTGAAGATCAGATCACATCTATATAGACACTTTCTATGGAAAGTTCTTGTGATTGCTTGGTTTTGATCAATAGAGCGGTGATTTTGGGATTTTGATCGTGAGGGCATTTTGGCTTGAGCTCGTATTATGATCTAGCTTGCTATGACATGTGAGAACCCATCAAAAGTCATCTAGATTATCAATAACCCACGAATAAGAGAATATCAAGGATTCCCGCTTTTGCTCGGTTTTGATGCAACCTTCCTTGTTTTGGATAAATGTCAGAACTTTAGTATTGATCTTCATGACCTATGATTTGAATAGGTTTTTGATTTCATAGGGAGGACTTATGCCAAGTTTTACCCTGTTTGGATCAGTGGTTTAAGATTAGCCTTTTTCTTAGTCTTGTGTCTTGCTGTTTTCCAGCCTTTGTCTGGCGAGTAGTAGTACCGCTATGACATGAGGGTCCGACCACCCTGGCCAGTACTACCGCTGTCACACCTACAATCAGTCCAAACAAGCGATACGACCACCCCCTAGACCCCCTAGACGGTGGTCATACGAGTGAGAGACAGTTGTCTCGGGTGATCTTTATGATATTTGGCTCTTGGCTTTGGGATAACTTATAGACTTGAGTTTTTTGTTACATTGAGTTGGTAATTCCAGGGGAAAGATTTTGACTTTCCATAACCCGATCCTACAGGCTGGCATATTATGGCTGCAATGCAGTGGGGTCATATACTTACGGAAGGGGCGGAACCTAGAATTTGAGAGTAGGAGAGTTGATATGTTTCACTTGGTTAACTTACCTACTATAGTGATGGGGGCAACAACCCAGTTAGATCTTCTTATGCTGTACCCAACGATATGGAGTGCTACAACTATGCAATATGAGGACACCTGAGTCATGCCTATCCTCTCCTACATCTTGTTGTAGGCCGAGGTGGAGATCACTGAGGTCATGGTGATTGTGGAGGCCAAGGAAGAGATCGAGGTCATGGAGGTTGAGATGGGGATTGTGGAGGTCGAGGTAGGTAGGGGTGGTCCTTGGGCCAACGTGCCAGGGAAGAGGAAAGCATGTATGTTACTCAGGCAGACTATGTAGTGGAAGAAGTGGCATAAGGGCAAAGCATTGGAGACTTCTCAAGATTCTATAGTAGCAACTACCACCTCCTTCGGTAACTTTTCCAACTACACCCACGTGGGCGATGGTACTTAGGCACAATGTTGGATCGAAATCGGCGACAGGGGGGTGAATGTCGACTCTTTAAAAACGACCCCTCAAAAGTACCCCTGAATGAATCCCTATTCCAATAGCTATGAAAGCTATGAAATGAAACTCAAATGCATACTGGAACCTAAAGAAAAATGAGAGAAACCCAGAGAAAAAGAGCTTAAAACAAGACAGGAAGCAAAGGCCAACAACCGGAAGAACTCAGCACTCAAGCACCCCGTGGCCGGTCTGACCACCCTGGCAGGGCCGGTCTGACCGCCGCCATATAACCGGTCTGACCGCGCTCTGGCAACCGGTCAGACCGCTCCTCGAGTTTTCAGAGCAGGCAGCAGAGTAAAAATCAGAGAACTTCCAACTGCAATGAAATCTGAGTTTGCCTCTTGAAATTCTCAATCCAGAACTACAGGACTACAACCTAAATAGCATGTAGAGCTTAGTAGACCAAGAGAAGACACCTCAAAAGCAAGAATTTGGGGTTTTCAATAAAATCTGAAAAACAGAACAGTGAAGAAGTAAAATCCAAAATACTCCTCATTCACAAGTCCTATGATCATAGGCTTTTGAAACCAGCTTAGCATTCCTCTCAGGACTTAAGAGACTAAAAATCAAGTCATCTTTTGACAGAAAATCAAGGGGACCAAGAAACCCTAGAAGAGCAAAACAAGGACAGAGGAGGTCAAGATGCAAAAACTGAAATTAAACAAGGTTTGCTCTTAGGATTGTCTAGCCAAATGGCTTTGAAGCATCTCCTAGATCACAGCAACCCATTTTGCTACTCCTTAGCAAGAAAGAACTCAAGAACACAAAAGTTCAGAAATCAAACAAAGAGGAGAACGAAGGGAAACCAGGCATGAACAGGAAATAAACTTCCGAGATTTCATTCCCAAGCTACCAAGGATTACAGAGGAGTCCCCATACGCGATTACAAACAGAGGAATGATTACATGGTGGCTCAACACTTCTCCTCTCCCTCTCACAAGCTCTCATACACAAGAAGAACACCTAGGGAGGAGACTAACAGAGAGACACACTCAGAGAGGCATCGTAGGAGATAGAACCATCCTCCTCTCCTGCTCTCAACAACTCCCTACCAACTAAAGCCTAAAGCAAAATAACCTGTCCAAAGGCCATTTTGACTAAAGCAAGCCCTAAAACCATGCACTCCCTCTCACAAGGCATACATGCACTTGCACACACTTGTCCTATTTATAGCCTTTGCCTAACGGGTCTCCAACCCGTTACGCCTGCTAAATCCCGAACAGAACCCGCTTGCACCAGTGCACCTTTGCGTTTTTACCGAAACGTCCCTCCTGCACCTTCCGGGAAGCTTCCGCGTTCCTTGTCGTCCAAGCCTCGCAACCACCTCGAGTCTCCGCCATCTTCGACATATCCGACCGTTCTGACCTCGACACCGCCTGTGTCTTGTCCGGTCACCTCGTGTCTCGCCACGACTCCGCCTCGACGTCCTGCAGCCATCACAGACAAGAAACACATCACACAGCACTGCTCGATACATGAAAGCATAAATAGCATCAATGAAGCATGAAATAGCCCAAACCTGACAAGTCAACATAATATGCATCCTAATCACTTTGACCAGGTTTGACCAAGTCCGACCGAACCCGATTGCACCACGCAATACCACGGTCCGAACCACACAAACCAAACTCGACTTTCCTAAACCGATGTCAATTACTCATCACAAGACGCATGGGGCCATAACCACATGGTCTCTCAATCTCCCCCTTGATGAGTATATTGACAAATCCAGAAAAAGCACAAAATTTAGTTTGAAAAGAAACAAGAGTCAAACATGGTTCAAGAGAAATCAAAGAGGCTAATGACCACGTCAACAAGGGAACACTAGAGCTACAAAAGAAAGAAAGAGCACTAGAGCTACAAAAGAAAGAGCAAATTGTTCTCCAAGGCTCAAAAAGGTTCCCAAATGGCTTTTTTGCTATTCTCCCCCTTTTGACAATAAACACATCAAGGAAGCAAAGGAGAGAATAAGATCACAAAAATGGATGAAATGGCTGAAGTTGGTTTATTCTAAGCATTTAGAGCCATGAAGATTATCCAAAATGACCGTGGATTATTACATCAAGCCATAATCAATAAGAACGCTAAGAAGATCATGACAAAACATGTATAAGCAAGCTAAGCCAAATAAGTCACAATCTGAAAATTTAGTAGAATTCCTTAGCATGTTAAGTCAATCATGATTCTAGTCTAGCTAGAGGTATCCATAGATGATGCAGGCCATATCAATAAGCTAAGTGGAACCAAGAGACTAACATTGAGTCAATTTAGAGTGCTACAAGTCCAAAAATGAATCATTTGTTTAAGTACTTGTTCTATTGAAGCAAATTGAGCACATTTGACATAAGTTTTTCCTTTTTAAAGCTCATGATTGTTTCCAACCAACATTTTTAGCTATGTGCTAGATCTCAAGCCTTATGCGACTACTTCAAGCGAGAAGCTTAAGAAGATAGTCTTGGTCATCCAAAACTCCCCCTGAGCTCATGCCTAGTGCAATGGCAAGCCGTGTCATGAGAAAGAATTGGTGAGATCAGTTGTTTCGCACAAAAAAAGATCTTTTTGCTTTCTTAAAAGGTTGTACTAACTCATGTTTCATCAAGGAACTAACATAGCTCAATCTAAAACTCAATATAGATTCAAGACTCTACTCAGCTCATTTGACATGGCACGAATCATAAAAAGATAACTAAAGAGAGACTAGTCTCAAGAGCTAACATGACATGAATTTGTTCAAGTTGAGCATGTTAATCAACCTATCATGGCAAAGACTTGACTACACATATAAAGTCATGATAAATCTAGCAATTTAGCACAAATCATGGCAAGATGTAAAGCATGGTAAACATGTCATAAAAGGATAATAATCAAGGCTCCATGTAATTCTATGACAATGCAGAATGACATGCAAGTAAATCCAGCTACCCCTCAACATGTGATGCAACGTTTAGTTCAAGTTGAGTTATGGCAAAATTAAGATCTAGAAGCTCCCAAATGAACTCCCCCTGAACCAAAGCAATAAAATCAAGAAGCTGGCAATAAACGCAGAAAAGGCAGTCCTTAAAGCATAGACAAGATATAGATGATACTATGGCTCAGACTGACTCTCATCTACCCCATATGACTCTAGGACTATCAGCTGACCATCTAGCACACTAAGGAGCAAACACGTACCCCGTCTACCCGAGGGTGGCCCAACCCTCGCTAGAACCTATAAGAAGTGAGTGAGCTCAACCTAGTGAGAAGAGAAACATCTAATAAGCAGCATCCTAGAATCACAAGATGAGAGAAAGAAATCTAAGCAACTAGACAAGAGAAACACTCTAATCTATGCTACAAGGACTAAACTCAATGCACTCGCATGCAATGCAACAGAAAAGAGTAAGAGCATAATAAGCAAGATATATCAATGAAGCACAAAACTCCCCCTCACAACAGTCCATAAGGACAAACCACCCCAAGCTCTCCCCGCAAGGCTGAAAACCTAGAGCTATCCAAAGGCTTGGTAAAGATATCAGCCAACTGGTGGCCACTCTCCACAAACCGGAGCACTATGTCACCCTTCTCCACATGGTCTCGAAGGAAGTGATATCTGATATCAATATGCTTGGTCCAAGAATGCTGCACTGGGTTCTTAGCAATGTTAATCGCAGAAGTGTTATCACAAAAGAGTGGAACATTGTCGATAACTAACCCAAAGTCCCGCAGGGTCGAGACCATCCAAAGCACCTGGCTACAGCAACTGGCTGCAGCGACATACTCGGCCTCTGCGGTGGACTGTGCAACACCGGACTGCTTCCTAGAGGACCAAGAAACAAGAGAAATGCCAATGAATTGGCAGGTTCCAGAAGTGCTCTTCCTATCTATCCTACAGCCAGCAAAGTCTGCATCCAAATAGGCTCTCAAGGAAAGATAGGACGAGGAAGAGTACCAGATACCATAGTCAATGGTAGCTCGAAGGTACCGAAGAATGCGTTTCACCGCCTGGCGGTGAGATACACAAGGAGAAGCCTGAAAGCGAGCACAAAGACACACAGCGAAGTGTATGTCCGGTCTCGAGGCAGTGAGGTACAAGAGGGAGCCAATCATGCTGCGATACTCCTTCTGATCAACTGGCTCACCGTCCTCATCTGGGTCAAGAGAAGCTGTGGACGCCATGAGAGTTGACACGGGCTTACCATCACTCATGTCAAAGCGTCTCAGGAGGTCACGAGTGTACTTGCCTTGATGCAAGAAGATACCCTCTCGAGTCTGCTTGAACTGGAAGCCAAGGAAGAAGGTCAACTTGCCCATCATACTCATCTCAAACTCGGTGCTCATGACATCCGAGAACTGTGAAACAAGAGTATGAGAAGAGCCGCCAAAGATAATGTCATCCACATAAATCTGGACGAGCAGTAGGTCAGTGCCATGCCGGCGAATGAACAAGGTCTTATCCACCTTACCCATCTCAAAACCACGACTCAACAAATAGGACTTAAGCCTCTCATACCAAGCTCTAGGGGCCTGCTTAAGTCCATACAAGGCTTTCGAAAGCTTGTAGACATGGTTTGGGTATTTGGGTTCTCGAAACCTGGAGGCTGTCTCACATAGACTTCTTCCTCAATAAAGCCATTGAGGAAGGCACTCTTGATATCCATCTGGTAAAATTTGAAACCCTTAGAAGCCGCAAAAGCAAGCAGAATTCTAATGGCCTCAAGTCTAGCTACAGGGGCAAAGGTCTCCTCCAAATCTAGACCCTCAACCTGGGAGAAGCCCTGAGCTACCAGTCTAGCCTTGTTCCGAATGACAACCCCATCCTCACTCTGCTTGTTCTTGAACACCCACTTAGTCCCAATGACATTGTGACCTCGAGGGGGCTCAACAAGCGACCAGACCTTGTTTCTTTCAAAATTCTCTAGCTCCACATGCATGGACCCAGGACTCATCAGACAGAGCATGACAAGCGTCCTTGGGCTCGAAAGAAGCAACAAAGGCAGAATGGAGACAGAAATGTGACATGCCAGACCTTGAGCGAGTGACTCGCTCAAAGATGTCTCCAATAATCTACTCGGAAGGATGGTTTTTCTGGATATGTCGAGAAGGTCCTGGATGAGATGAAGAAATGGCCTCTACCTCATGAGCTGAAGAGGTAGGAACAAAGCCACTAGCTCCAGAGGAAGCAGAAGGCATGGGCTGATCACCTGGAGGTGCAGTGGAGGTAGGCACCTCAAGAAGAGGATGAGGAACTAGATCGGGTAGACAACCCTCATCTCCATCGTCCTCATCATCCACAAAGATGGGCTCGGACTGCTCTAAAGAACCTGAGATATCGGGCCTAGTCCCCGGACTGGCCTCGTCGATGGTCACCTCACAGGTTTCTACCAAATTACTAGACTCGCAGTTCCAGACCCTATACGCCCGCGAAGAAGATGAGTAACCTAGAAAGATACCATCACAAGAATGTGACTCGAACTTATCTAGGTTCCCGGACTTAGAATAAAGCACTTGCAACCAAACACACGAAAATGAGAGACATTGGGTTTTCGCCCATATCTCAGCTCATAGGAAGTGCGATGCAAGTGTGCCCGAAGAAAAACTCTGTTCGAAACATAGCACGCGGTCGCAATAGCCTCAGCCCAAAACTTCCTAGGTGTAGAATACTCATCAAGAATCGTCCTGGCCATCTCGACCAAGGTGCGGTTCTTCCTCTCCATGACGCCATTCTGCTGTGGGACATGAGGAGAAGAGAACTGGTGCTCAACACCTATCTCATCACAGAACCTCTCAAAGTAGGAATTCTTGAACTCCGTGCCATTGTCACTGCGGATCGCTCGTAAGGCACCCGGGAGCTCAACAGAAAGCCTACTGAAAAGACCTCGAAAATGTGTAAACGTCCCATCCTTCGAGGCTAAGAAAAACACCCAAGAGTACCTCGAAAAGTCATCGACCACGACAAAAACATACCACTTCCCTCCTGCTGACTGCACTCGAGCTGGTCCAACTATGTCCATATGGAGTAGCTGTTCTAGTGCATCGGTCATAGTCACTGTGACCGGAGGATGAGAAGCGGCAACCATCTTGCCGTGCCGGCATGGAGCGCAAACTAGATCTTTGACCATCTTGAGTTTCGGCAGACCACAAATGAGATCGTGGCCGCTAACTCTAGTCAAATGGTCAAATCCAATATGACCAATCTCCTATGCTAGAAAGTAAGGTCACGGGACTCAGAAGCAACCAAACACCGGAGAGGATCAAAATCAGCACGAAAGATCCTCCCATAATGAGAAATCCTGCAAACTAGACTACCCAAAGAATCAAGAATTTTGCAAGCGTTTTTCTTAAAGCTTACCTCAAAACCGTCATCGGTAAGCTGAGAAACAGAAAGCAAATTATACTGCAGCTTACTGACCAAGGCAACATCTTTCAAAATAAAAGACTCATTAACGCGCACTGTACCTTTGGCGATGACGCGCCCAGACGAAGCGTCTCCGAAGGTGATCGTCTCATCACCTAGAGCGCGGGCTAGGGAAGAGAACCAACGTGAGTCTCTGGTCATATGACGAGAATAACCGGAGTCTGCTAGCCAAATCTTTCCCTTCCCAGCCCGGCGAACCTGAGTCAAGCAGAGAGTAAAGGCTCAGTACTGGGATAAATCAAGAGTGATTTTGGCACCCAATACTGAGTAACACGTCGAGCAGTAGAAGTAGTCAAACACGACTAACCTCTAACTACCCTACTCTCTCTGTTGCTCAAAGAAGCAGAATGTCTGTGAGCAGACCTGAAGCAGTTGCTGGGTCCGACTGCTATGGGAGAGCGAGTCGGAGCACCAGCAACATGCTGATCACGCCGTGGGTAGCCGTCTCGACGGGGGAAACGAGATCTACCCTCAGAACGGCGGAAGTCACGACCAAAGGGAGCATGAGGACGAAAACTAGAAAATTCAGAAAAACCAAGTCCTCGATGCTGCCCAAACCCATCAGAAACACCTGAAGCAAACCTAGACCTCGTGTTGGTCTTAGATGCACTCAAGGTATGGGGCTGACCCTGAATACGCCTAAGAGCTGCAACACGGTCTCTACGTGCGATCTTGGCGCGCCTGAAGCATCGCTCGATCAAGTGTCCATCCTTCTGACAGAAGGTGCAATGATACTTCACCTTCTAAGAGGTAGAAGTAGCACGAAGAGGCTTCGCCTTCTGAGAGGCCGAAGCAACAGGTGAACTCACTTTACTGTCAGAAATCCCTTGGACAAAGCCCGCTGACTTGAATTGAACTTTCTCAGTTCTGGGCTTGACCTTGATCACACCTGCGGCTATGGGTCTGAGCACGGCAGGTGGATGCTTCCTCATATCCTCAGAAAAATCATATCCTAGACCTTGATTGAATTTGCAAATCTTGGACTGGTCTAGAATAAGATTTAGCTTCTTCTTGCTTCCTACAAACCTCTCGAGAGTGTTCATAAGGTACTAACACTCCCGAAAGAGAGAGGTGCAAGAAGAGCAGGGGGAAGAAGAGACAGCAGGAGTTAAGGGAGCAGAAGAAGAACCAACAGTAGAGGAACGAATGGCTTGAGCACGCTCAGCCGACTCAGAAGAGACAGTCCTAATGCTAGTCAAGTGGTTCACGTCGCTAGGCGTCTCTACCTTACCCTTAGGCTCCTTCCTCTCCTCAGCACAAGCATTACAAGCAGAAGGTGGCTTCTCTAGAAGGTCCTTAGTCAGCTTCACACATTTCTCATCCAATGCAATCAAGTCAAATTTTAGTTTGTTACAATTAATGCATGGTGAGCTAACATGATCCTTAGAAGCAGATTGAGCCAATTTGTTGTTATCATCAACGAATTCTTGAAACTGTTTGGAGACAGCTTCAAGCTCAGCAGTAAGCTTGGGACACTTCACACATGAAGCAATAGGCTCAAGTAGAAAAGCTTGTAATTCAGCAATTTTATGATCTGCCCGTTTTAGGTTCATCTTCAAGTTATTGCAGTTTTCACAAGTCTCGGGCAGATCGAGAAGCATGGTATACAAACCTCTAAAAGCATTGTTCTTATCCTCACATGAGGTGCAAGATATAGTCTCAACAATAGTAGATGAAAGAGGAACTACCCTACTCATCTCAAGTTTAGCAAGAAGACTAATATTCTCCACCTTAACATGTCGAGCTCAGAGGACACACTATCATGCAAGGTCCTTAGCTTCTCCATGTCACCAAGCAAAGCAGTGCATATATCACAATCGTCACGGGAAGGAGCAGATCTAAGTGAAGTAAGCTCCCGTGACAAACTTTCTACTTCCTTCTCCAACTCGCTAACCCTAGTTCTAGATCTAGCATGGAATTTTTCTAGCTTAAGAAAAGCATCATTAAGCTGGTCGTATGAAGGGTATACCTCGTCGGAGTCAGAGTACAGCTCACTGTCGCTGATCTCGCCCTTAAGGGCCATGAAGCACATGCCGGAGAAGTCGTCGCCGCCCTTGGGTTCTTGCTCGTCCTTCCCATCGTCGTCGCTCCACCCCTCCACCTCGCTGAGGTCGAGGTCGTCGAAGGCGGTGAGGACACGATGGAAGAGCTTCTTGGCTTTGCCAAGGTCGCGGAACTTCTTCTTGCCTTGGGTGTGAGCAAAGGGCTTCTTGTTGCAGTTCTTGTCGATGTAGTCGTTCTTGCTCACACTGCCATAGTCGCCCTTGCCCTTCCCCAGCTTGGGGCAGTTCGATCGAATGTGGTTGGGGCCACCACACTCGAAGCGGATCACGGGTCCTCCTCTCTTTCCGTCCCTCCTCCTCGTGTAAGCATAGGAAAATTTTCTCGCTAGGAGGGCTAACTGGTCATTCGCGAGCTGCTCTAACTGAACATCAGTTATGTCACAGAGAGCAGCAAGCGAGAATCCACAAAGCAAATCAGAAGAAAGATCAGGAGCTGAAGTGGGATCGGTAACTAAAGCCATCGACTGCGACTTCGACTTGCGAGAGATAATGTCAATCTCGTGGGTCTTGAGGCGTGAGTACAACACGTCAAGAGTCAAAGTCGAGAGGTCAGTGGTGTCCTTGATGGTAGTCACCTTCATCTCCCAAACCCGCAAATCAAGAGCCGCGAGCATCTGACGAGCGTTGTCCGAGTCGGGGTATGTGAGACCGACCGCTCGGAGGTTGCTCAAGATCTTGTGGAAACACGCAAAACACTCATCAAGGGACTCGCCAGCGAGCATTTCAAACTTGTTGTAATCTCGCTTGAACTGGTCCTATCGGACTATCTTGATCTGGGTGGTGCCCTCATGGTATGCATCGAGGGTCACCCAGATGTCGAAAGCCGACGTAAGATGAGAGATGCGGTCAAACTCGCTTTGGCTCAACCCCTGGATTATGATGTTCCTTGCCTTCGCATTTGCCTCAACATCGTGCATGTTTCCAGCGTTGATGTTCTCATCGCTAGGAACAACATACTGTACTTTGACCTTACGCCAGATGGCGTAGCCCTGAGCCTGGATGTAGGTCTCCATCCGGCTCTTCCAGAAGGGATAATCGATCCCATCGAAGACCAGGGGCTTGGTCGAGTACTTATCTGTCGCCATGGCTCTAGAGACCAGTTAAGATCTATGAGGAAGAGCTAACCGGCTCTGATACCAATTGTTGGATCGAAATCGGCGACAGAGGGGGGTGAATGTCGACTCTTTAAAAATAACCCCTCAAAAGTACCCCTGAATGAATCCCCATTCCAATAGCTATGAAAGCTATGAAATGAAACTCAAATGCATACTGGAACACAGAGAAAAATGAGAGAAACCCAGAGAAAAAGAGCTTAAAACAAGATAGGAAGCAAAGGCCAACAACTGGAAGAACGCAGCACTCAAGCACCCCCTGGCCGGTCTGACCGCCTGGCTTGGGCCGGTCTGACTGCCGCCTTATAACCGGTCTGACCGCCCTCTGGCAACCGGTCAGACCGCTCCTCGAGTTTTTAGAGCAGGCAGCAGAGTAAAAATCAGAGAACTTCCAACTGCAATGAAATCTGAGTTTGCCTCTTGAAATTCTCAGTCCAGAACTATAGGACTACAACCTAAATAGCATGTAGAGCTTAGTAGATCAAGAGAAGACACCTCAAAAGCAAGAATTTGGGGTTTTCAATAAAATCTGAAAAACAGAAGAATGAAGAAGTAAAATCCAAAATACTCCACATTGACAAGTCCTATGATCATAAGCTTTTGAAACCAGCTTAGCATTCCTCTCAGGACTTAAGAGACTAAAAATCAAGTCATCTTTTGACAGAAAATCAAGGGGACCAAGAAACCCTAGAAAAGCAAAACAAGGACAGAGGAGGTCAAGATGCAAAAACTAAAATTAAACAAGGTTTGCTCTTAGGATTGTCTAGCCAAATGGTTTTGAAGCATCTCCTAGATCACAACAACCCATTTTGCTACTCCTCAGCAAGAAAGAACTCAAGAACACACAAGTTCAGAAATCAAACAAAGAGGAGAACGAAGGGAAAATAGGCATGAACAGGAAATAAACTTCCGAGATTTCATTCCCAAGCTACCAAGGATTACAGAGGAGTCCCCATACACGATTACAAACAGAGGAATGATTACATGGTGGCTCAACACTTCTCCTCTCCCTCTCACAAGCTCTCATACACAAGAAGAACACTCAGGGAGGAGACTAACAGAGAGACACACTCAGAGAGGCATCGTAGGAGATAGAACCATCCTCCTCTCCTGCTCTCAACAACTCCCTACCAACTAAAGCCTAAAGCAAAACAGCCTCTCCAAAGGCCATTTTGACTAAAGCAAGCCCTAAAACCATGCACTCCCTCTCACAAGGCATACATGCACTTGCACACACTTCTCCTATTTATAGCCTTTACCTAACGGGTCTCCAACCCGTTACGCGTGCTAAATCCCGAACGGAACCCGCTTCCACCTGTGCAGCTTTGCGTTTTTACCGAAACGCCCCTTCTGCACCTTCCGGGAAGCTTCCGCGTTCCTTGTCGTCCAAGCCTCGCAACCACCTCGAGTCTCCGCTGTCTTCGACACATCCGACCGTTTTGACCTTGACACCGCCTGTGTCTAGTCCGGTCACCTCGTGTCTCGCCACGACTCCGCCTCGACGTCCTGCAGCCATCACAGACAAGAAACACATCACATAGCACCGCTCGATACATTAAAGCATAAATAGCATCAATGAAGCATGAAATAGCCCAAACCTAACAAGTCAACATAATATGCATCCTAATCACTTTGACCAGGTTTGACCAAGTCCGACCAAACCCGGTTGCACCACGCAATACCACGGTCTGAACCACACAAACCAAACTCGACTTTCCTAAACCGATGTCAATTACTCGTCACAAGCATGGGGTCATATCCATATGGTCTCTCAACAAGCATTTCCATCCACATATAAGCACCCTCATATTGATTGGGTCATAGATTCATGGGCATCTAAGCATGTCACAGTTTCCCTTAGTGCATTTGAATCTTACATTCCATATACTCATTCTAAAATTATTCAGACAGTTGATAGAACCTCCCAGCTTATTCAAGGTGTAGGATTTGTAGAGTGCACAACATCCATTGCTTTATCCTTTATTTTGCATGTCCCATCCTTTCTGGTTAATCTTTTTATGTTAGTTCCATCATCAACTAATTCAAATGCACCATTTTATTTGATGAGGACTCTTGTCTATCCCAGGAGAAGAGAATTGAGAAGAGGATTGTGATTGGAATTAGGCATAGTGGGCTATGGAATATTAATTAGGTTGAAGTGGCATTGGCTGTGGCTATAGGAGTCAAGGAAGAAGTTTTGTTGCATCATCATCATTTGGGCCTTCCTTCATTTGAGAGTTTGTGTCTGATGTACCTCAATTTGTTTAGTAAAGTAGACAACAATAAACTTGTGTGTGATCCTTGCGAGTTTGAAAAGCATACAAGGTGTACTTATACTAGTATTGGTCTTCGTTGTTATGAAACTTTCATATTAATACATTTTGATATTTGGGCTCCATACTTATACTAGTATTGGTCTTCATACACAATCTACTTATACTAGTATTAGTCTCCATAGTTATGAACCTTTCATATTAATACATTAAGAGATTTTGGAGCGTGGTAGTGTTGATGGCAACATATCTCATCAATCGCATGCTATCTCGAATACATGGGATGAAGTCTCCAGCTAAATTTCTTTTGGGCCAGTGAGAATTCAAGGTGTCCCCCTAAGGTGTTTGGTTGTGTGTGCTTTGTATGGGATCACTAGCCAATGGTTAGCAAGTTTCCTTAGGCAATGAAGTGTATTATTGTAGGGTATTCATTATGTCAAAAGGGATATAGATGCTAGAACCCAATTGAAAGAAAATTATTCGTAAGTATTGATGTGACTTTCTGAGAGTTCAAGCCATACTACACGGGTAGCGGTGTTTTTGGTCAGTTCTTGTAGGAGTTATCCCCTATCACCAAGGGTGAC
This sequence comes from Dendrocalamus latiflorus, assembly GCA_017311315.1. Taxonomy (NCBI): domain Eukaryota; kingdom Viridiplantae; phylum Streptophyta; class Magnoliopsida; order Poales; family Poaceae; genus Dendrocalamus; species Dendrocalamus latiflorus. The sequence continues at coordinate 7,883,800 of CM029646.1, forward strand.
AGTCGAGAGGAGAAGAACAAGGAGAGTGATAGCCAAAGGGGAAGTTGTTGTGGGGAAAATTCCATGCCTGAGTCCAAGCCTAACAGAATGTGCGAGAGGTGTGATAGATCTAGAAGAACTAAAGGTGTATCGACTAAGGTGCGTTCGGAGACAAGGGAGAAAATGCTGACCCTTGAGTCGTTTGTCGAGCAAGCACTACATGAGGAGCAACAACAGTAGGAATGACCACAACCTAAACAACTAGTCATTCCAGCTGATCCAGTCCCAAATCCCTCCTTGAGTCTCTCTCCATCATCATCCTTGCCCCCTAAGGCTTATGGCAATGTTCCCTCTGATCCCTCTTATTTTAGAGTTACCTCTTGCACAACGTAGGGCAATTAGAGCAAATATGGAAAAACCTCCGCCCGGTATGGCTTTGAGCATGACATTGCAAATTTCATCTTATATTCCCATATCTCACCTGTATATGAAGCATTCATTGCATCCTCTAGACAGTGCCTATTCCAAAGGATTGGCAAGTTGCTAAGTAGGATCCTAAATAGAATGATGCCATGAAAGGGGAGCTTGGTGCACTATAGAAGAACAAGACGTTGCAACTTGTTCTACTTTCAGTAGGAAAGAGAGCAATGGGATACAAGTGAGTCTTTATAGTGAAATAGACTCTTGAAGGAAAGGTGGACAGATACGAGGTGAGGTTGGTTGCAAAATATTATAGTCAGACATATGTGATAGACTATGATGAAACTTTTGCACCAATAGCGAAGATGAGCCTAGTAAGGACATTGATTTCTTGTGTTGTTAATTTTGGGTGGTCTCTGCATCAATTGGATGTGAAGAATGTGTTTCTACATGGTGATTTACAAGAGGAGTTGTATATGGAGATACATCCTGGCTTCAAGAATAAGTAGATCATTAGAAATTGTAAGCTTAAGAAGTCTTTATATAGCTTGAAGCAGTCACAATGAGCTTGCTTTGATAGATTCAGACGTGCAATTTATGGTATGGGCTATTCTTAGTGCAATGGGGATCATACAGTGTCTTATAGGCATAGAGGATCACATATCACGATACTAGCAGTCTATGTTGATGATATTGTGTTCATGGGAGATGATAGTGAAGAAATCAAGTGCTTGAAGGAGAGACTAGGAGAGATATTTAGATAAAGGATCTTAGACATCTTTGATACTTCCTTGGAATTGAGATTGCTCGGTCTTCAAAAGGGATATTCTCTCCCAAAAGAAGTATGTTCTTGATCTATGGTAGAAACAAGTATGCTTGGGTGTTGCCCTATTGCTTCTCCTATTGGTAGGAATCACAAACTATGTGTCGAGTTTGGTGATCCAATTGACAAGGAGGCTTATCAAAGGTTGGTTGAGTGTCTCATCTATTTGAGTCACATAAGACCAGATATTTTATATGCAATTAGTGTGGTAAGTTGATATATGCATGATCCCACAATAGGCACATGGAAGCTATTTATTAGATCCTATGGTATTTGAAGAGTAGCCCTGTGAATGGCCTTTGGTTTTGGAAGAATCAACACTTAAATATGGAAGGGTATTTGTGATGCTGATTGGGCAAGCAATGTAGATGATAGGAGGTTTATATCTGGATAATGCATCTTTGTTGGTGGTAACCTTGTGTCATGTAGGATTAAAAAGCAAGAAATTGTGACTCGATCTACTACAGAGGTAGAGTATAGAGCAATGATGTGAGCTTGAGTGAGATGATCTGGATGAAGGGTCTATTGTCTAAACTTCATGTGTTGAGGAGTGGCCCCTTGGTACTGCATTGTGAAAATAAATATGCGATCAATGTTGCTAACAATTCGACATAGCATGACCTCACCAAGCTTGTTGGAATCGATTGGTTTTTCATCAAGGAGAAGCTAGATGGCAGGATGCTGAAGATAGAGTATGTCAAGTCTAGTGAACAGTTGGCTGACTGCTTCACTAAAGAATTAGGTCCTAGCGAGGGTGCTACAATACGTAAAAAGATGAGCATGATTGACATTTTTGGCCTATCATGATGGAGAGTGTTGGTGTATGCATTGTCACCCGGAAGCTCGATCTTGTATGCATTGTCGTTAATCTTCTTAAGCACTCTGAATGGACCATCTCCCTAAGGCATCAACTTTGACTTACATTTGTCCGGAAAGCGTTCTTTGCGTAGATGCACGCAAACCAAATCACCTGGTTCAAATAACATATTCTTTCTGAACTTGTTCACCTTCTCAGCAAAGTATCGTGACTTCTTTTCAATTTCTTCTTTAGTATTCACATGAATCTTCTTCACATATTCAACTCGTTTTGAGGCTTCCATGTTGACATGTTCATGCAATGGCAGTGGCAGAAAATCAAGTGGCGTGATCGGCTTGAAACCATACACCACCTCAAATGGACACATTTGAGTAGTAGAATGTACCACCCTATTATATGTAAAGTCAACATGTAGTACACAACTTCGCACTCTTTCAAATTCTTTTTGATCATTGTCCACAGCAGTATTGAGACTGTATGATTCACTACCTCTGTTTGCCCATCCATTTGTGGATGACAAGTTATCGAAAAGAGCAACTTTATCCTAAGTTTGGCCTACAGAGTCTTCTAAAAGTAACTCATTAATTTGACATCTCGATCTGAAACAATTATCTTTGGCATGCCATGCAATCTCACAATTTCCCTGAAAAGTCAGCTACATGCGACGCATCGTTACTTTTGTGGCAGGGAATGAAATGTGCTATTTTAGAGAATCTATCCACCACTACAAAAATTGAATCCCTCCTCCTCTTAGTCCTAGGCAATCCTAAAACAAAGTCCATACTAATATCTTTCCAAAGGGCGCTAGGAACTGAAAGTGGAGTGTATAAACCATGTGGATTAACCTTAGATTTTGTGGCATGTCACACAACGCTGTACAAACCTTTTAACGTCTCGCCTCATTTTAGGCCAATAAAAGTGATTGCTCAGTATCATGAAGGTCTTTTCTCTCCCAAAGTGTCCTATCAAGCCTCTTGCATGAGATTTCTACAATAGAAGCAAATGTACAAACGAATCTGGAACACATAATTTGTTAGCACGAAATAAGAACCTGTCGTGAATACGAAACTTGTCCCATCATTTTCCATCTTTGCATTTAGAATATGGTTATGAGAATTCATGGTCAAAAGCATATAAATCTTTCAAGCTCTCTAAACTAGGATTTTTACTTCTAATTGAGTTAAAAACACATTCTTCCTAGATAAAGCACCAGCTACCACATTCTCTTTCCCTTTCTTGTACCTAATGACATAGAGAAAAGTTTCAATGAATTCCACCCACTTAGCATGTCTACGGTTCAGTTTATCTTGGCTCTTTAAATATTTCAAAACTTCATAATCAGAGTGGATAAAAAATTCTTTAGGCCAAAGATAATGTTGCCAAGTTTCAAGCACATGCACTAAAGCATACAAATCTTTATCATACACAGGGTAGTTCAATTGAACTCCTCCTAACTTGTCACTAAAATATTCTACTGGTTTCCCTTCTTGCATTAAAACACCACCAGTTCCTATTCCACTAGTATCACATTCAATTTCAAAAGTCTTAGTAAAATCAGGCAAAGCGAGCAATGGTGTTCAATTAATCGTTTCTTTAGTTATTGAAAAGCTTATTCTTGTGATGCATTACATTCAAACACAACACCTTTTTCCGTTAACTCATTCAAGGTTGCAGCAATGATGCTGAAATGTTTAACAAAATGCCGGTGAAAGCTAGCAAGACCATGAAAACTTTTGATTTGACTAACATTCACAGGTGTAGACCAATTCTTAATCACTTCAGTTTTTGATTAATCTACTTCAATGCCTTGTCCAGAAATAATATAGCCTAAGAACACAATTTTATCGGTGCAAAAGTGCATTTGTCAAGATTAGCATACAATTTCTTACTTCTAAGCACTTCTAGCACTTGCCTAATATGCTTGTGTGTTCATCCATCGCTTTGCTAAAGATCAATATGTCATCAAGGTATACCACAATAAACTTGCCAATGAATGCTCTTAAAACATGATTCATCAATTGTATAAATGTACTAGGTGCATTAGTTAAACCAAATAGCATTACTAACCACTCATACAATCCAAATTTTGTTTTGAAAGCAATCTTCCATTCATCACCAAGTTTCATTCTAATATGATGGTATCTACTTCTCAAATCAATTTTAGTGAATATGGCAGCACCACTAAGTTCATCTAGCATATCATCTAACCTACGAATAGGATGACGATATCTAACAGTGATGTTGTTAATGGCATAACAATCAACACACATTCTCCATGTACCATCTTTCTTAGGAATAAGAATTACAAGGACTGCGCAAGGACTAAGACTTTCGCGTACATACCCTTTTTCAAGTAGTTCTTGCACTTGGCATTGAGTTTCTTTGGTTTCCTCCAGATTGGTGCGGTATGGTGGATGGTTTGGAAGTGACATGCAGGGAACTAGATCAATTTGATGCTCTATTCCATGCAATGGTGGAAGTCTCACTGAAATCTCCTCTGGAAACACGTCTTCAAAGGCCTGCAAAAGAGAGGAAACACCACTAGAAAGAGAAGTCAAGCCATTAGTAGAAAGCAACACAGTTGCATCTTTGTGCACAAGCACAAGTGCATCTTTGATGGGTCATTGCTCACATCTCTCAATTCTGATTTTGTGGCTAACATAACCTTCCCTCCCTCACTTTTACTTTTCCCTCTTATATTTGGCTTATGGCTCTCACTCACCGATGTGTGGTAGTTTTTCTTTTCTTTCTTTTGACCCTCATTTTCAGTAAGCTTCTTTTACTGTAATTCAGCATGTATCTGACTAAGAGTCATTGTATTAAGCTGTTTTGTTTTTCTCTTCCACTTAAAAGCATATTGGTTGGAACGGCCATCATGTTGCAAACTTCTATCATATTCCATGGCTTTCCTAATAGCAAATGGCACACGATCATAGGCACCACATCACACTCAACGGTGTTCTTATAGACACCAATCTTGAAGGTAATATGCACCACAAACTGAGCCTTCACATCCCCATATTCGCTAAACTGTTGCACATGATATAGTCATGGATGTTTCATCATCTTTAACCTAAGTTTCTCACACAATTCAACACTAGCCAAGTTATGACAACTACCACCATCAATAATAAGTTTGATTACTTTGTTGTTTACCTTGGCTTGTGTTTGAAACAAGTTGAACTATTGTGGATGTGCATCTCCTTCTTGCGCAAGCATACTTAATTTATTAGTGACTACTAATGCCTCTTCCATTTTATAACTCAACACATCAACCTCTTCATGGTCATCCGATGAATCTTCATATCTCTCCTTTCATGACTGAGCTCAACCTCGTCTTCACTTGCTGATTGATATTCTCTATCTTCCGTCATAAGTATAACTCGGTTGTTGGAATATTCTCTAGAAATATGGCCACATCCTAAACACTTGAAGTATTGAATTTTTCTACTTTTTGTTGCAGCGCCAATTGAGGAAGTAGGGGATGGAGTTACTTTCTTCTTACTTGATGTAAGTGTTGTTTTTGTAATTGAAGAAGGGCGAGCATTAGCGTTGGAAGTAGTATTAGCTGCAAATGTACCTCATCCCAAATTGAATCGTGCTTTGGTGGCAGTGGTTGAGGATGATGGTGCCTTCAAGTTAAACAAAGTTGTCCTTTGTGCTAGTTTCCTATCCTCCAGTAACTGTTTTCCCGCCTTTGTTGCTTTATGGACTAACTCAATGACAGTATTGTAGGGCTGATATTGCGCAATACGTTTGATGTTTTTATTCATACCAAACAGGAAACGCGCAAGCATTTGCTCTTCATCTTCATGCACACGTGCCCTAATCATAGTTTGCTCCATATCCTTGTAGTATTCCTCTACCGAATGGCTTCCCTGTCTCAAATTCTACAGTTTATCAAAACTTCATTTCAGCCCATGTCACAATTAGAGCTTCCCCATTAGTTTCTCTTTGATTTAATACTTCCTCCCACCAGATCAACGCATACCTATCAAATTCAAGTGACGCCATGTGTAGCTTCTTCTCCTCTAAATAATTGTGCATCCATAATGTAACAGCCCAGTTGTTTTCAAAATTTTTAGTAAAAAATATTAAAATTAATTTAATTTATAATAAAATATGTATTCTTTGGTTGCCTAAATTTTAGAGATTTTATTTGCCTATTTTCATCTTTGGAAAAAAGTTTTTATGAAAAGTAATTTAACTAAAAACATAAAATTATAAAAGGATATTTTGAATTTTTTTGTAAAAATACTATTTTAAATTAATTATTTGGCTTTTACTTGGATTTTCTATGATTTTTTTGGGATTTATTTGGAGTTATGTGGATTTTATTTCAAAGTTTAAGAGTAAGAAAAATATAATTTAAATATGTTATTAAAGCTAAAAAGAGTTTATTTTGCTTTTCCTAAGCTCCCCTGAATTTTATAGAATTTCTAAGAATTTTCTGGATTTAAAATTTAATTTTAAAAGTTAAAAAGGTATTTTGTAAAATTTTTAAAGGCCAATTTTAAATTAAAAATATTTTCCTAAGTCTAAAATAGCTTCAGGAATTTTCTATGAATTTATTGGAATTTGTAGACATTATTTACTATTTTCTAAGAATTGTTGAAGCTTCCTAGCATTTCTGAAAATTTAAAATAGAATTTAAACCCTCCCTTTCTCCTCGACCGCCACGTGTCCGGTCTGGATTCAATCCATCGCCTCCCGTTTAATCCTAGCCTTCTCCCACTTACCCCTTCATCCTTGAATCTGACGGTCCCTATTTACTCCCAGGCCACGTGGCCGTTATCTAGCCATCTGGCCCTCCTTTTCTCCCCGACCTCCCCTTCTTCTTCCTTGGCTCTTCTCTCTCCTCTCCACCATGCGCTGCCATTGCCACTCTGTCGAGCTCCATTTTTCGGTCCGTTCTCGCCTCCCAAGTCGTCACTACTGACCATTAATGGTCGTTCTCCACTCGCATTCACACCCGGCCGAACCGGTTTCCCCGCAAACTCCGGCGAGCGCCACGCCGCCCCTTTCCCCTATAAAACCCCCCTGGGGCGCCTCTTCCGCACCCCCTCTCCGCGCTCTCTCCTCTCCTCACCTCAGCCGAGCGCTTCACCCACCGAGCGCCGCCGCCCCAAAAGCCACCGCCGCCCATCCTCCGGCCACCCCCGAGCCTGGTGCCGGGTAAGAATCGAACCGACACCGCTTCCTCTCCCTCTAACACCTCTCACAGGCTGCCGCCGAGCGCTTGAGCTCCGGCGAGCTCGCCGCCCCCATGCGCCACCGCATCCACCCAGGCCACGTCAGCGCTCCAGCTTGCATGGCAGCCACATGGCATGCCATGGCTGCCATGTCAACCGAACTACCACCTCAGCCTTTTGCGCGGTCCGTGGACCCAGTCCACGATAGACCGTCAATCTTTTTATTCAGAAAAATAATTCAGTTAAAATATTAATTCCCTGCTGACGTCATAAATGACCTTTTTCAGTACAAAAATAATTCCAAAAAATCAACCTTTTTCTATTTTCTCTCTTTTCAAACTTCTGGAAGCCCATATTTCTTATTTTTGTATTTTATTTTTTTGGTTCTTCGCGCGTAAATTACAAAGATGTTGGAGAGAACGAATTCGACGACTCGCATGAGGACCCTGAGCAAGGCAAGTTACACCCTTGACCATGTTGATCCCACTAGTTTTAAATTATTTATGTTGATTTTTAAATTATTATGCATGCGTAATTTTATTCAAGTCTAGTTTAAATTTAGTTTAAACTCTAGTTATGCCCAATTCCTTTGTATAAAGCCAAATTTGACTCTAAACACTCGTGCCTTGTCACCCTTGATGAAAATCTAGTTAGTACACTAGTATTAACTAGAAACTTTATAGAATTACTTAGCCATGCTTAGAATAATTATGGGTTGGGATAATCTTTCACATAAAATGATAATTTTCTTGACTTTGGTGAGTTAAGAATGTTTATGAAATATTTTTCAAACAAAATATGGAAACTTGGTTTAGACTTAGGTAAATGAAACCTTAGTGGCGGCGTGATCTAGTTGACAATGGAACATTGTAATGGTCTTGTCATGATCTCCTCGCCGCACACCAAAGGAAGTGTGTTTATCCGGTGGCAATATGGGATGATCATGTCTCGTGGATAAAGCTGTACATCCTTTGCAGAGTGTATAATCTATCCTGGATAGCCGTGCCCACGGTCATGGGCAAGCTGAGTGAAGTTTTTCACGGATTAGACTTTGTTTTTCAAACTGGTTTATGAAAACTTTATGGATGGATGGAATCCATAAGAAATCTTTTTGGAAAAGATGGTCTGGGTGGGATACCCGTAGATAGGTTAGTATTTTGTTGGAGCCTGCACTAACGATATTATTTTGTTAGAATCTTGTTTCTACTTATTGTATCAAATTCAGCTTTTGCACTTACTTTATGGTATTTACTCCAATGTTGCCTTTTATGCAATTAACCATATTATGCCTTCCTTTGATATTCCTTATGCATGCATTAACTCTGTTAAATTCCTGGTGTAACTTGTGGAGTACTTTATGTACTCACGTTGCTCAATTTAACTCCTTTCCAGAGGAAGCCTTCGACGACTACGGTGAGAATTGCGAGTATGCCATGTCATACAATCATTCGCTATGTGGGAAGGTTGGATGGGCTACTGCCATATTTATCTTCTGCTGTCTTCTTTTTGGCTTTATGCTGTTATTGTAAAACTTTAGCCATAAGGTCATACTTTGCTATATAATAAAGAGTGGTTATTGTGTGTGATATGCATTCTTGTTAACCCTGTGTGCACTAGCTTTTCCTGGGATAGTGCGATTAACATAGAGGGTCCTGGAGTTGTTGCTCCGGGATCCGACACATAAGTTCTTATCTACCTTAAGCTCCTATATGAGATACACATCTGGATCAGAAGCACCTTTAAATTTGAGAATAGTAAATTTGAGCTTCCCAAATTCCTCCTCCACAGGTGAGTCATTATGACGATGGCCATAACATTGATAATTGTCATTGCGGTGCAGCAAAAATCATTGCTGACGTCGTCAATGTGGGCAACACCGCTGCGCCCATGTCCATGTCCATGACCACGGCCTCTCCCTTGGCCATGGTTAGTGTCAAAAACACCTTCCACACGCCCAGGAAGGGGTGGTCGAACCGCGTTGGCAGTGGCTCGATTGGCTAGAGCTTCTCTAGTGAACTATGCAGCCCTCTTCTCATCGGTCTCATCAAGCTCAATAGCTCCTTCATGGATGCCAACGAGCCCCCGCTCTTTGTGAAACTCCTCAAGTATCTCCCTCCTCAAGACGCTCATGTTGTTATTCAACTGAGTATTGAAATCATTCGTGAGCTTCTCAAGGTCAGCTTGTGTAACATATGCTAGTTCTCCTTCTTTTCCTGCAATGGTTAGTGCAAGAAAGAAAACTATGTATGTGGAAGATTTTATTTGTGAAATTCACTCAATCTCACCTTCTCTTACCAACCAAAGTTCTTATGCGTCCTTAATGGAAGTGAGGAGCTGCACGCACTTTTGTGATGGTAGACAACACAAGGTGATAGATCAAACGAATTCAATTACACAAGCACTATTATAACAATGGATTATTTGTCGAGCTTGCAAGGACAGTGTTTACCTATGCAATCAGAAATCCTAGATATTGTAAAGTTAAGTAATAATCCAAGCTAGAATACTTTGGCTAAGTGCTGATCCATAAGATTTAATTGAAGAGTATGAATGCACACGCAAAGACCAATGTGACTCAGTGCAAACAAAGGAAGGAGCTAAATAGAGGTAATCTGATATTCGAGGAATAGATAGCTCATTTTGCACCAAGTACTAGGAGAGACGCTAGCCATTTACAATATTAAGGATATAAGAACACATGATTGCTCAATAATAATAATCTGATCACACAATTCTGAATTTTTTTGACATAGACTTTGAGCACAAAGTTCTTTCTCTCTCTCTCTCTCTCTTTTTTAACCTGTGGCTCTTTCTATATGTTGACTGCCTTCTAGGTGAGAAAATTCAAATTTCAATGAATGTGTTTACTACCAAGAGTAGCCCTTGATGCAATACCAACAGCTAGTCTCAAAGATGAAAGGAAATACTATGAGCGAGGCTCACTATGATTATTGTTGTTGAATGAAACAACGGAAATGGTACAACGTTTAAACAACGTGAAGGAAACGCAATGATCAGCACCTAAACAAAAATTCTAATGGATGAAAACTTAACAAAACTCATGAGACTAACAGATGCAAAACTAGGGTTTGGAAAATTTTTTGTGGCAATTTTCGGTTTTGTTGACTCTAGGTAATAAACAGTAAGAAATTGATCTAAAAGCTAGGGTAAATAATCCTACCGTGTCAACCGTTGCTCTGATACTAAGATGATACAGGGTGCCTGATCTTCATGACGTAAGATCAAGGATAAATTTGGACCTATGCAACTTGACGAACCGATGGTGCCAATCATTGTTAAAACAGCAGCCTGCGACAAGAGAATTCACCCAACCACATACTCGTGATCCCGTCTACCCGACCACAAAGCAGACGTATCACTGCTTCTGTGAAACACAAGGAAACACAAGAACAATGGAGGTACTCTCAAGAGAAATCGTCTAATTCCCCAAAGGCAGCACGTAGCATAAATCCGAGAATAAGCAATATTAGCTATCTTAAAAATAATATGATTTGATCCAAAGGCTATATATTACAAGACTTATATAGCCCTGGGCATAGTCCGTAGGACCCCCTAATCATGTACAACTCAATCTTTTACCATATTAGACTCGAACTCCTACAAAAAGGAAACTAAAATCTTTTATCCCGAATGAATCTGAAGATAAATATTTGTCTGTTACATAGTCCTTGAAATATGCTTTCCAATAAATCCAAGATCACCTCAATCGAGCTCCGTATGCGAAAGTTATTGCCCTTTAATTACAAGGAATCTCTCCGGGCCAAGGGAGAGAGAAACCGGGCTAGTTGCCGAGGTGGAGGAGCTGAGAGGCGTGACGATGATTGGTGGAGTAGGGGATTTTGGGGACAACATGGAAGTAGTAGGGGGCAAGGAGAGGACGCAGGTTGGAGGATGGAGAGGTGAGAGTGGCCAGCTGGTGGTGACAAGAAAGGGAGAGGAGAGCAGTGCTGGGGATGGCTGAGCTGGTGAGAAGGGGCAGTGGAGGAGCGCCGATGAGCTGCGGCCCAACGCTCATCGGCGGCCGGAGCTAGAGAAGAGAGGAGGGAAGAGCAAATAGGGGCTAAGGAAGAAGCAAGCCGGGCTCGGTCTCCTCCATGGCCGGCGGCTACGTTAAGAAGGACTGGGGATTTTTGGCATATTTATGATTTAGTCCTAGAAGTTCTTTGAAATTGCAAATAGGTCCATCTCTCTTTGGATTTCTTTTGTTTGAACCCTCCGTAAGTCCAATTTCTTCACGATTTGATCCTACACATCCACGGTGATGTGTACATATGTATGGATCAGTCTTGGAATGCTAAATTTGAAGATTATGTGCCTTGATCATGCTAGCCTATGAAAAATTATAGAAAAAATGTAAAATGATTCATTTCGAGCAATTTATTATAGAAAAGGGTGTAAATGATGAAGGCTAGCATATATGAGGGTAAAATGATCGAAAATGCGAAAAATATGAGGGTAAAATGATCGATATATATATATATATATATATATATATATATATGATGCATGTCAGCCAACAAGTGGTCTGACCACTAGCCAGACTGATTGCACTGGCCTGAGCACTCCGGTCAGATCGCTCGTCTCCTTGCAGTATTACCGATCGCTAAGAGATAGTGCAGATAGCACTGCACATGATCCAAGAAAAGAGCTAACTTCTAAACCAATGATCCAAATGTAGTGAAACATGGTACAAACCCTGCTTAGGATGTCAGGAACATATTTCAAACATAGATCATGAAGATCGGTGCTAAAGTTCCAATCTTTAACCAAAACAAGGAAAGTTGCACCACAACTAGGCAAAAAAGATAAACATTGATCTACTCTTGCTTGTGAGGTCATAGTAAGGTAGATCATAGCACGAAGTCAACGCAAAACTCTCATAAGAGCAAAACTCCAAACCACCTCTCTCTTGAGGAAAACTGAGCAAACTAGAAGACTTCCTCTAGAGGGCACCTAGATGGATGTGATCTGATATCTAAGAGACATCTCTCTCTCTTACACGTCTTAGCACCAGAAAAAATCAAGAAGAGAGAAATCCAAACAAAAAGCCCAGCAAATCTAAAGCATAAGGAAGGACCTATGGCACAATTCACTTAGGCAAATTTTAGATGTTCATTTCACTTGAAGAGAAATATTTTACAACCAGTCCCTCAGAATGATAGAGCTCTAAGCCTAGAGCACACATACACAAAAGGCTCCAACACAAGATAACCCTAACCTCTCCAATCCCCCTCTCTCTTCACATAAGGCTTATATAGAGAAGACATCCACCTCACATCAAATACTAAATAACCAACCACTCTTAGTGGATCACACGACTTACAATTGGCGAAACCCAGTAACTCACACACAAGCAAGTTTTATTACAGTTGGAGAAACCCGGTAACCCACACACAAGCGGGTTTTATATTTCACACACTTCATGCTTTTCAAAGCGCAGCTCCACAAGGCTCCAATAGCCCAAGAAGACATTCCATTCTCAAAGACATGACCTAAATCACTTAGACCAATGCAATGGTTTTGCAAACTGTATTGGACAATTTCCTCAATTGCCACACACTAGTCTTAATGAAAATGTGATGCCCAATATGTCACTGCCAAGATCGTATGCTGCATCGAGGCTATCATCACTTGAAACTCATGAGTCCTATGGCACACCATATGTTACCACAGTCCGTGATGCCCAATTACTTACCGCCAAGATCATACGCCTACTCTGAGGAACATCACCACTTGAAATGCGTAACTCCAATTGGTTCCACACATGCATGCATTTTCCAGTTCATGACCCTTTATCTTTCTCATGTGCTTCTTCGCTTGAGATGTTATTCCACTAGGACTTATATGACATGCCATGGCCTTAGGACCCCTTCCGTAGCCTCAGTCTTACCGCTGGCTGTAACAATAATCAAAACACCTACATATTAAAGAAAAAGAAATTGATCTGAGTAAAAATGACATATGCTTGACTCTTATCAGTAAAAACACATGCATGGACACACTATGACTCACACTTGCATGGAAACGCCATGACTAACAACTATATGGACACCGCCATGATTCACAACCCAAAACAAACTCAACTCAGCACAAAGAAAGAGTGCTGGTTTGACTGCGGCCACCAAGCCTGTCAAACCACCAAGCACACTTCGATCAAACAACCATGCAATGGCCAGTCATACCTCATTTCCAATGTTGACACTACCGCACCAGGTCTCGAAACAAAACCTCCAAAAGACCTGCTTTGGGAAGTAGTTACCGCCAACAAAAGGCACCCATGTCAAGAGCACTCAAGGCATGGGCCACATTGTCGACATATGGGTAAGTGACCCCCACAGACCACAGACCACTTTGATGTCAGTGCTCAAAATACCAGTTAGGATCTACGAAGAAGAGTTAACTAGGCTTGATACCAATTTTACGATCAAGTATGGTGAGTCAAAGGGTAGGGGCGAATGACTCTTTCAAAATCTTCCCCACAAGTATCAACTCTACATAGTAGAAACACTAACTCACAAACTCACCAAAACCATGAGCCAAAAACCACCTAAGACATTTTGTCTCCATCGGTTTGACTATCGACCAACAAGTGGTCTGACCGCTGGCTAGACTGACTGCATCAGCTTGACCGGTGGTCGGTTGGACCGCTCAGCTCCATGTGGTCTGACATCTTGTTGAGAGACAGTATGGACAGCACTGCACATGATCCAAGAAAAGATCTAACTTTAAAACCACTTATTCAAATGCGGTAAAACTTGGTACAAACCCTCCTTTGGATGTTAGGTGCCTATTTCAATCATGGATCATGAAGATCGATGCCAAAGTTCTGACTTTTATCTAAAATATGGAGAGTTGCATCAAAAAGGGGGAAAAAGGGAAACCTTGACCTACTCTTGCTTAGGAGTCGTAGATGATCTAGATGACTTTGGATGGGTTCTCATGTATATAGCAAACTCAAGACAAAACCCCCACAAGAGAAAAACTCCAAAATCATATCTCTCTTGAGGAAAACTAGGCAAACTCAAGAACTTCTAAAGGGCATCTACATGGATGGGATCTGATTTTCAAGAGATATCTCCACCTCTTACATGTCCTTGGCACCTAGAAAGATCAATACGAAAGAAATTGAAATATGAAAGCTAAGCAAATCATAAGTACATAGAAGGATCCATGACACAATTCACTTGAGCAAACTTTGAATGTTCATTTCATTTGGAGAGAGGTTTTACAGCCATTCCCTTAGGATGGCAGACCTCTAAACCTAGAGCACACACACAAAAGGCTCTAATACAAGAAAACCCTAACCCTAATCTCTCCAATCTCTCCTCTCTCTTTACATACAAGGCTCATATAGTGGAGGCTTTCCACCTTACACCAAATCCTAAATAACCAACCACTCTTAGTGGATCATACCACATACAATTGGGGAACCCAATAACCCATACATAAATAGATTTTACATATCATACACTTGCATATTTTTCAAAGCATGATTTCCACAATGCTCCAATAGCCTGATTCCATTCTTAAAGACATGACCCAACCACTTAGGCCAACGCCACAGTTTTGCAAACCGCCAATCTACCCGACATTGGACAATTTCCTCTATTGCTACCCACTGGTCTTTACGAAAATACGATGCCCAACACCTCATTGCCAAGATCGTACGCTTGTGCTGATGCCATCACCACATGAAACACCTGAGTCCAATGGCACACCATATTACACCATAGTCCGTGATATCTAATTAGTTGCTGCCAAGATCGCATGCCAACTTTGAGGAACATTACCACTTGAAATGCACAATCCAATTGGCACTCTACATGGATGCAATTTCCTCTTCATGACCATTGTCTTTCTCTCGTGTTTCTCTGTTTGAGATGTTTCTCCACCCGGATTTACACAACATGCCATGGCCTTGTGACCCCTTCCGTAACCTTAGTCTTACTGCTTGTGGCAACAATAATCAAAGCACCTGCACATCAGAGAACAAGAAATTGATTCGAGTATAAATGACATGCACTTGATTCTCATCAGTAAAACACATGCATAGACACACCAAAACTCACATTTGCGTGGAAACCCCATGACTAACAGCTGCGTGGATACCACCATGACTCACAACCCAAAACAAACTCAACTGAGCTCAAAGACAGAGGACCGCTCTGACCGTGGCTACCAGGCCGGTCAGACCGCCAAGAACACTCCATGCAATGGCTGGTCTAACCGCTCCTCTCTGGTCATACTGCATTTCCAATGCCAGTATTACTACACCAGATCTCAGACCAAAACCTCCAAAAGATCTTATCTGAAATGTAGCTACCGCCAACAAAGGGCCGGTACCACCGCACACCGGTCAGACCGCTACACTAGAGCCAGTTAGAACTCTAGCTTTAGAAAGCAATGGGTCAAAATACAATTTCTCAAAATCGAACGTAAGCAAGGATAGTAAGGTACAAATAATATCAAATACTCATCACACTTGGGACCGCCACCCAAGGATCTTACAATATCCACGCTTACTTGTAAATAAAACATTAAAATAGTAAGGGCATGCTGGAAACACGGCAGTGCAAGTCAGATATAATAATATGTGTGCATGACCAAAAGTATTGGACCTAGCTACTAGTTTTTTAAAACGGTACATCACATGGTAATAACATCTGGTAATTTGTCTGTGGACGTCTCATCAAATATGGTTGCCATATAGAACTCGGACTCCCAAACTATGGAAAGTATCATACCTTGAAACCGTCAATTTCGTATACATTTCACCATCTCATATCTTCGTCCACCGATAGTGAAGTAATTAATAACCTTTTACTAACTAGAAACATTGATTCGTCAACTTTCTCTCACCGAAAATTAGAAATAGCATGAATCTAGCCGGCCAGTAGAGAAAATATCTACAAAGCAACTTGGCTTACTGTTGTGGATAGTGTCCTTATGGTCTTCGCACAAACAAGATTTTTAAAGCAACTCAAAAGAAACTAAACACGTCTCTCTGTGTTAAGCATTCAAAGGCTATTTGTGTTTGCAAATGATCGAATTGGTCAGCTCGAACATCTCTATATGTCACTTGATCAAAAATCAACCAAATCTCCTGTCCCATTAGTTAGCCATTACTACACAATTAACTACGGATATGGCGAGATCTTGGTCGCTTCTTCTGCCGATTGCTCTTGCCTTAGTTGCTTCTGTTGCTCACGCTGCTGTTGTTGAGCACACCTTCAATGTAACTGAGATAGTGAGATACACTTTCATATGTCTGTCACAGACGGTTTGACAAAACTGTCTGTGACCGACACTAATACAGGCGGTTTTAATTTGGACCCGTCTGTGTTGATAGCGTCGAGAAAATGAGTATCACAGACAGTTCTTACCGATGAACCGTCTGTGATATTCCAGTATCACAGATGGTTTCTATTAAAAACCGTCTGCGATATGTTTCCCGCCTTGCAATTCCCCAAAATTTCATGATTTCCCGTCTGAGTCCGAGTAGGACTCAGTTTTGAGACACCTTCAGTAAAACGGGCATAACTTTTGTATACGGTGTCCGTTTTCGACATTCTTGTACTCGTTGGAAAGCTAGCGATGAGCCCGATCCAAAAAAAATGACCTGCTTGTGCTGGTCACCCTTCAAGACCTCGAAAACTGGCCATCTTTGGACCTAAACTTGCGTCGTAAGTTTTTTGTATCTATTTTTGCCCTTTTTCTTGGTCTTCCTTTCGGAATTTGGATTTTGCTTCAACTGAGAAGTTGTAGATCTCATCGAAACCTTTCAAATGAGTATATATAAGCCATATAAAACTTTGCTTTTTATCTTTTCAGACTAGTTGTTTATATTGCATCGGTATATAAAATTTTGTGCTCTAATTCACAGACGGTTGGCATATAGAACTGTCTGTGATATTCATTCATCACAGACGGTTCTAGCTACCAACCGTCTGTGATAATCTGACCGCTGGGCCCGTCGATCTCCTCAACCCAATCCTAGCCAATAGAAATGCACCAATCCTCACCCGACGGATCGTAGCTCCGCCTCTCCGTCCCCGCACTAAAAAATTTCGCACTCCCTCCCCTATAAATAATCACCAGAACCCAGGCTCCTTTTGTTCTCCTCCTTGCTTTTCTCCTCCTCCTTGCTGTTCTCCTCCTCCTTGCTGTCCTCCTCCTCCTTAACCCATACCATAATATCCCCACGAAGCAGACGATGCACAAGGCAGCGCTCAATCAACGCCTACGATGGTGGGCGTCAAAGACATCTAGCTCGTGCGCTGCATCAGGGGCGAGAAGGCCTAGGCATAGAGAATCTTTGTTTTTCTCTGTTCTTATTGTGTTAGCTAGATGGGCAATCTATTTGTTGTTTTGGGATATTGTAATGGTAGGCTCTAATCTTAATAAAAATAAAATATGTATTGTGTTTCATACTATATTTACTTGTTTTCATTTCAATTAATTGATTTGCGAAATGAATGTTTTATATTTGTGAAATGAATTGAGATGTGAATTGGATGTATACATGTACATGTTGATCTGCTTGTTTCAGAGAGCATGGCTAGCATTTCCTAAGGCTAGCCAATAAATAGAAATAGATTTAGGGGTAGAAGAGAATAGCACAGACGGTTTTTTACTAAAAACCGTCTGTGCTAGATATCACAAATGGTTTTTAACTAAAAACCGTCTGTGATTATTAGTTATCACAGACGGTTTTTACTTACAAACCGTCTGTGATTATCAGCTATCACAGTCAGTTTTTAGTTACAAACCGTCTGTAATATTTACACCACAGACAGTTCGAAAACCGTCTGTGATAACCTTCGATTATCACTGACCCATAAATTCAGATGGTTCAGAAAACCGTCTGTGATGACGTTTTTGAACCGTCTGTAATAGGGTTTTCTGTAGTAGTGTGTGGGGATCGATGGAGTGTTCCAGACATTCCTCGTGCGTGATGTGCTCAGGGCGATCTGGTGGAGGAATGGTAAGTCTACTATGCGACCAGGGTACGCACCACTCAAGGTACTGGTCGTACATCTAGACATCGTACGGACGTTGCTCCATGACGACATCGATGCGTGCCCTTTCCGTCCATGCCGTTGTCTACTGCTACTGCATTGGCCGCCAGTCTGTACCATGCCGACCAGCCCTCGATTGCCTATATTTCTAGAATCATTGATGTTACATAGTAAGACATACAAAGTGTAAGACATACAAATTGATTCGAGTATAAATGACATGCACTTAACTCTCATTAGTAAAACACATGCATGGACACACCAAAACTCACACCTGTGTGGAAACCCCATGACTAACAGCTGCGTGGATACCGTCATGACTCACAACCCAAAACAAACTCAACTCAGCTCAAAGACAGAGGGCCACTCTGACCACGGCTACCAAGCTAGTCAGACCGCCAAGAACACTCCAGTCAGATTGCCATGCAATGGCTAGTCTAACCGCTCCTCTCCGGTCATACTGCATGTCCAATTCTAGTATTACTGCACCAGGTTTCAGACCAAAAACTCCAAAAGATCTTATTTGAAAAATAGCTACCGCTAACAAAGGGTCGGTACCACCGCATACCGGTCAGATCACCATGCAATGGCCGGTCAAACCGCCACACTAGAGCCAGTTAGACCTCTAGCTTTAGAAAGCAGTAGGTCAAAATGCAATTTCTCAAAATTGAACTTAAGCAAAGATAGTAAGGTATAAATAATATCAAATACTCATTGTTCTTGAGACTGTCACTACGTGGTCCTACATTATCCACGCTTGTAAATAAAACATTAAAATAATAAGGGCATGCTGGAAACATGGCAGTGCAAGTCAAATATAATAATATGTGGATGGCCAAAAGTTTTGGACCTAGCTACTAGTTTCTTAGAACGGTACATCACATGGTAATAACATCTGGTAATTTGTTTGTGGACGTCTCATCAAATATGATTGCAATATAGAACTCGGACTCCCAAACAATGCAAAGTATCATACCTTGAAACTGTCAATTTCGTATACATTTCACCATCTCATATTTTCGTCAACTGATAGTCATCAACTGATAGTCATCGACTGATAGTGAAGTAATTAATAACCTTTTACTAACTAGAAGCATTTTTTCGTCAACTTTCTCTCACCGAAATTTAGAAATAGCACGGATCTAGCCGGCCAGTAGAGAAAATATGTACAAAGCAACTTAATTGGCTTCCTGTTGTGGATAGTACTGTCCATATGGTCTTCGCACAAACAAAATTTTTAAAGCAATTCAAAAGAAACTAAACACGTCTCTCTGTGTTAAGCATTCAAAGGCTATTTGTGTTTGCAAATGATCGAATTGGTCAGCTCGAACATCGATCTCTATATGTAACGACGACATTCCTGGACCTTCACTTGATCAAAAATCAACCAAGTCTCCTGTCTCATTAGTTAGCCATTACTACACAATTAACTAAGGACATGGCGAGATCTTGGTCGCTTCTTCTGCCAATTGCTCTTGCCTTAGTTGCTTCTGTTGCTCACGCTGCTGTTGTGGAGCACACCTTCAATGTAACTGAGATAGTGAAATACGCTTTCATATGTGCATGCAATTCTGTCCACTTCTCATGCGTGTTGTCCAAGCACTTATATTTGTTTGATCAAGATTTAGCTGCATGCTGTCTTACTATATGCATGCTTGTTTATTAGTACGTCAACGGACAAGATTTTGAAAATCGGTTTTATTTTTACTAGAGGTAGCCGATAGAACCAGTTTTACCAATTATTGGAAAATTTTGGCTGAAAATATCAAATCAAAATTTGAATTTTTTGGAGTTCAAACGAAAAAGAGCAAAATGGTGCAATTTGGGAGGCACGAACCGACGTCCTACCCTTTCCAAGGCAAAGGAGGTTACCACCAAGGCACATGCATACTTACAGCTAAATGTTGTTATGAATTTCTTTTATATTTGGCAGAAAAGAGCAAATCCAATTTTTTTTGACAGATTTGAAATTTAACCAGGAGGGTCAAGTAAAACCTGTTTTCCCGAAAATCATCCGATTTTTGTTCGATTCTGTGAACCCTGACCGGACGTACGTCCATACATGGCATCATGTCGTTACTGCTAATTAAATTAGGCTCCTTCTCTATGTTTAGTTTTTTAGAACGGTACATCACATGCATGGTAATAACATCTAGTAATTTGTTTGTGGACGTCTCATCAAATATGATTGCAATATAGAACTCGGACTCCCAAACTATGGAAAGTATCATACCTTGAAACCGTCAATTTCGTATACATTTCTCCATCTCATATTTTCGTCGACCGATAGAGTGAAGTAATTAATAACCTTTTACTAACTATAAGCATTGATTCGTCAACTTTCTCTCACTGAAATTTAGAAATAGTATGGATCTATCCCGCCAGTAGAGAAAATGGATCTATTTGATATGGCTATGACGTATAACTTTTGATTAAAATTTTAGGTTTTGTTAAACATCATCCGGATGTTTTCTTCCTAACTATCATCCAGATTTAGAACTATTGGATTAGAGATCCAATGGCCATAAATTCTCCCCCTTTCCTCTTGAAAAAAATCTCTCCCTTTCAAAAACAAGTACTCCTTGATCTCTAATCCAAGGGTCACAAATTTGGATAATAGTTAGGAAGAAAACATCCGGGAGATGTCTAGACACTCCCATAAAATTTTTGAATTTTAGCTGTTTACGACAGATATTATGAAGAGAGAAAAACTCACTTGCGATTTTGGTTGATATAGATGTTGGGCTTCTAACGTGTACTATAATTAACTTGTAGACTCTGTCTTAAGAAAATACACCGTTTAAAAGTTAGATACTGTAGCAAAAGCCAAAAGCCGTTTTTAGAAGCCATTAAAAAGTTAGATACTGTAGCAAAAGCCAAAAGCCGCTTTTAGAAGCCGTTAAAGTGCAGGCCCAATATCTACAAAGCAACTTGGCTTCCTGTTGTGGATAGCACTGTCCATATGGTCTTCGCACAAACTAGATTTTTAAAGCAATTCAAAAGAAACTAAACACGTCTCTCTGTGTTAGAAATTCAAAGGTTATTTGTGTCTGCAAATGATTGAATTGGTCAGCTCGAGCATCTCTATATATAACGATATTCCTGGACCATCACTTGATCAAAAATCAACCAAATCTACTGTCTCATTAGTTAGCCATTACTACACAATTAACTACGGATATGGCGAGATCTTGGTCGCTTCTTCTGCCGATTGCTCTTGCCTTAGTTGCTTCTGTTGCTCACGCTGCTGTTGTGGAGCACACCTTCAATGTAACTGAGATAGTGAAATACACTTTCATATGTGCATGCAATTCTGTCCACTTCTCATGCGTGTTGTCCAAGCACATATATTTGTTTGATCAAGATTTAGCTGCTTGCTTGTTTATTAGTACGTCAACGGACGCAAGATTTCGAAAATTGGTTTTTATTTTTATTGAAGGTCACCAATAGAACCAGTTTTACCGATTATCAGAAAATTTTGGCTGAAAATTTCAAATCAAAATTTGATATTTTTTGGAGTTAAAACGAAAAAGAGCAAAAAGGTGCAATTTGGTCCGACCTTTCCAAGGCAAAGGAGGTTACCACCAAGGCACATGCACACTTACACTAAGTGTTGTTATGAATTTCTTTTATATTCTGCAGAAAAGAGCAAATCCGATTTTTTTGACAGATTTGAAATTTAACCAGGAGGGTCAAGTAAAACCGGTTTCCCCGAAAATCATCCGATTTATGTTCGATTCTGTGAACCCTGACCGGACGTACGTCCATGCATGGCATCATGTCGTTACTGCTAATTAATTTAGGCTCCTCCTCTATGTTTAGTTTTGCACCAAACCACCTTGCAAGTACGTACTGACTGTGCAACACGGTATAGTGTTTAATTCTGCCATGTTTGACGTCATATATAGGTGGGGAACCTCTCCATTAGCCAGCTCTGCAAGCCGGACAGGATCATCACGGCAGTGAACGGCCAGCTTCCCGGTCCGACGATCGTGGCCAGCGAGGGCGACACCGTGGTTGTACACCTAGTCAACGAGTCACCGTACAGCATGACCATACACTGGTAATGGCCCCATTCATTTTGTTTTTTTTATAATTTTTGACTCCGGTTTCTTTAGAAATCGAAATAAATAGTATGATCTTTTTAAATAATTTTTTGAAAGTACAGATAAAAGTTATTAATTGTAGTATAAAAGAACAGGATCAACGATTACTTGCATGGAAATGCTAGTGCTTTTCGTATGTCAGCATGTATATGATGATGATCTGGCTACGCCGTGCCATGGAGATTAATTCACGTTTTCCATGGAAGAATAAGATCCCAAAGAGAGTTTTCCGAAACACGCCGCAATACCAAACACGACTGAGACAAGCTCCGCGAATTCTAACAGAAGTATTTGCTTTGAACTCTGCCGGATGTACGGCTGTTGACAATGAGTTCATGGATGCAGGCACGGCATCTTCCAGCGCGGCACGCCGTGGGCGGACGGGCCGGCCATGGTCACGCAGTGCCCTGTCCCGACGGGCGGCAGCTACGTCTACCGCTTCAACGTCACCGGCCAGGAGGGCACGCTGTGGTGGCACGCCCACATCTCCTTCCTCCGCGCCACCGTCTACGGCGCTCTCATCATCCTCCCCCGCGGCGGCGCCAAGGCATACCCCTTCCCCAAGCCTGACAAGGAGGAGATCGTAATGCTCGGCGAGTGGTGGAACGCCAACGTCGTCGACCTTCAGCGGGAAGCGTTCGATAGTGGCGTCCCGGCACGGCCTGCCGATGCCTACACCATCAACGGCAAGCCGGGAGACTTCTACAACTGCTCCGCCCCTAACCGTACGGTCTTGCAAACCCATTAATCTTAAGCAGAGATGCATGACGAGAGCTTTGCGTGCTTATGTTAGTTTGTTTGCACTTTCCCCCGCAGAGACGTACAACATTAAGGTGCGGCGCAACAAGACGTACCTGCTCCGGATCATCAACGCTGCACTCAACACGCCCCTGTTCTTCAAGGTGGCGAACCACACCTTCACCGTCGTTGCCGCGGACGCGTCCTACACCATGCCGTACAAGACCGACGTGGTCGTGATCGCGCCCGGGCAGACCGTGGACGCGCTCATGGTCACGGACGCGGCTGTTGGACGCTACTACATGGCGGTGTCCCCCTACAATAGCGCCGTCAATGCTAAGGATCCGAGCATGTTGTACAGCCTGACCAACGCCACGGCCGTCGTGGAGTACGCCGATGCGCCCGACACGAACGTGCAACCGGTGCTGCCGCCGCGGACGGAGTACAACGACACGGCCACCGCGCACCGGTTCCTTTCCAACCTCACGGCGTTGCTACTCAAGGGAAGGCCGACGGTGCCGCTCTCCGTCGACACCCACATGTTCGTCACCGTCGGGATGGGGGATACCAACTGCCTGCCGGACCAGAAGTCGTGCAACCGGAGCAAGTCAATCTTCGCATCGAGTATGAACAACGCTTCCTTCCTTCTCCCAAGAACCACCTCAATGCTCGAGGCTCACTACTACGGCAAGACGGACGGCGTCTACACCCGCGACTTCCCCGACCGGCCGCCCGTCATCTTCGACTACACCGCGGAGTCGGCCGAACTTAACGCCACGCTGAAGCACACGGACAAGTCGACCAAGGTGAAGACGCTGCGTTACAATGAGACGGTGGAGATGGTGCTGCAGAACACGCGGCTTGTATCTAAGGAGAGCCACCCCATGCACCTTCACGGGTTCAACTTCTTCGTCCTCGCTCAGGGCTTCGGCAACTACAACGAGACGGAGGCGGTGCCGAAGTTCAACCTCGTCCACCCGCAGGAGCGCAACACCCTTGCCGTCCCAACCGGTGGCTGGGCCGTCATCCGCTTCATCGCCGACAACCCCGGTACACAAAAACTGCAACTTAGAATTGATATCATGACATGTTGTTAACTAGTTGTGAACGTTCGTTGGATACATGCTACAAATTAACTTGTATCTATTGCAGGGATGTGGTTCATGCACTGCCACTTCGATTCTCATCTTGATTTCGGGCTGGCCATGGTATTCGAGGTTCAGAACGGACCGACGGAGGAAACATCAGTGCCGCAACCGCCGGCGGATCTGCCTAAATGCTATAATCATCACTTTTAATTACGATTGTTTGGATATGGTTCATGGATACGTCAATAAGAAGAACTGAAGAAGCTAGGCTTTCTTTGCTAGAGTTGGGTGGTGTTTGGCTAATATTTGTTCCTCGATTAGTAGCATGCATTGTTTGTTTCTGGTATTTGTAAGTTTAGTCATGTTATTACTGTTGTTTGGTTGTCTAGTAGCTTTTGGTGAGTTGTTTGTTAAAATGTATGTTTGGTTGGACAAATGAATAAACTTTATATGGTTACAAGTCATATAACTCGTGCATCGAGCCATGAGATTCTGGCAGTTTGTCCATTGGTAGGTGTGTGTAGCACGAGTAGGTTTCTTCAGCAACTGGCATCGAAACAGTTTGGCTTTCTGTTTGGCAAAGTAGTAGTATACAATTTCGAAGCATTGGAGCTTTGTAAACTTGCACGGTTGTCCGACGATCTAATCTAGCTCTAACTATTTATGCTTGAAAATTAAATTCATAAGACCCAAAACTTGCTAATGTTAGCATGCAAGGTCATAATCTCGGTTATTTCACATAATTAGCTGATGTGGCATGTTTAGGGACATGAGAAATACTTTATAGTTAAGTAGGACAACCGTGCAAGTTTAAGATGCTGCAATATAATATTCTCTCCACAATTTACTGGACCGTCTACACACTACAGGCGTCGATAAGCAGATAGTCATGCAACATTTGTACGCTGATCTGGAAAAATTCGTAGACACTGAAGAAAAACTATAAATACAAGTAGAGATGGCAACGGGCATAAACCTGTTGGGTTTTGCTATCTCAAACCCGTGCCCATGAAAGTTGGATGTGCCCGCTAAAAAACCCATGCCTGTGACGGGTGCAGATTTTTGTCCAGACCCATGCCCACTAGGTTAACGGGTACCCATGGGTCGCCCGTCGGGTCAGTAATGCGAGCTGCAACAATGGTTAATGGAGAGGAGGAAGAAGTTCACCGGCCATCTTCGTTGGAGTCGGAGGGCAGCGCCATAGCCAAGGACCTACTGCTGTGATGCGCGTTGGCTGCGGCGTGGGGGTGGCGGGCTAAACTGGAAGGCGAGGGCGTGCGGGAGGACGAGCGTGCGGCGAGAGTGGCGGGAGCAGGAGCGGGAGCTGTGGGACGGGAGGGCGAGCGTGAAGACTGCCGGAGACCGAACACGGAGTGCCAGATGCGCCGCCGCTGCGGCAGCTGTTGAATCGGGGTGGGGACTGGGGAGAAGTGAGTAGTGACCGTGGCGAGTGCTAGCTAGGGTTAGCGTATGGGTAATGGGACATTGCCGCATTGGATTTAGAGGCTTGGGGCTAAATGGCTAATGGGTTATGGGCTGGGCTGATTTGCTTGGGAGGCTGGGAGCCTGGGTTTATAACTCCTATGGATCGGGTTTATATTACCCATAGGTTTACGGGTTTGGGTACTATAGGAACGTACTCGAACCCGGCAGACCCGATGGGTTGGGCTTTTTGCCCATTAAGAGACCCATGGGTTAGGAAATTGACTCAGACCCATGCCCTAATAGAGTAAAAACTCACTGGGTATCGGGTTTCGGGTACCCATTGCCATCTCTAAATACAAGGCACGCGTAATTTTCAGGAACTTGCGTTGCTTTCACGATTTCCCCATTGTTAATGGTTCGTAGTGGGGTCTAAATAATTTTGCAATTTGAACTCAGACCCGTTTGGAGCAGAGGAATTCAAACGGCTCTACCAAGATTGGTAGGAACCATCTCAAACTTGTGTACCTTGGACTGGTAAACTTTTAACCCCAAGCTATGGACGGCGGTGTGGATGACGCGGGCGTGGCACGGCGAGGATGACGTCGGGAAGGTAGAAGGCGGAGAAGGCATTTTGGTTGAACGCCACGGCATGCATGGAGGCGTTCTTGGTGAAGCTAAGGCCCCGTTTGGCACGACTCCACTTCACAAGTGGAGCTGTTTTTTTTTACTTCACAAGTGGAGCCGGGTGAAGCTACTTTTTTCAGCTTCTTGGGTGGAGCTACTTTTGTCTCAGCAGGTTTTAAGGAACTCCTTGGGTGGAGCTATTTTGTTTTACCCCGTTTGGCACAAAACAGCTCCAAAGAGCTGGTGGTGGAGCTGTGCCAAACGGGGCCTAAGTAGATGGGTGGTGGAGAACTGAGCCTAGCGGAGGATCAGTTCGCTCGAGCGCGTGGTCGCTGGCAGTCCGCTGCGTTCGAGTTTCATAGGAAGGGATGGATACGGGACGGATACGGTCGAATAATTATGAATATAATTTTTTTGTAAAACGAATTTAAATATTCTTTCGAATACGAATATAGATATTTTTGAATACGAATTTCGCTTACTATATTCGCGTTTTCTCGAATACAAATATCGGATAAAATGAATTATCTATTACTGTTTTCCACCCCTATCCATAGGTGCGCTCAGCTGAATAAAAAAACATACACATGCATACACGTTAAGTGGGACAATGTATATTCATACTCCGAGAGCCGTTTAATCCTTCGATTAATTTGGTAGTATGTATAGAATAGGGTGTATGCGTATGTGTGTGTGTATACACACACACACGTGATGTGTATAGATTGTGTAGGCGTCTAGTGAAGCTGCGTCCGCTAGACAGCGAGGGTTTTTCCTGCCTAGTAAGCCATGTTTTGTCCACGTGAACAACCATGTAATATACAGATTCTAGTGTGTCACTCTTTTAAAACCAGATAGAGTAATTTTCAAATTCACGAAGGTTTATAGTACAACATTGCAAGTTTATGGAGCTCCAGTGAAATTTTATAGTGAAAATACATTACTACAGAAAGCCTCATAGTAGACGCCTCATCACAGACGGTTTTGTGAAACCGTCTGTGATGAACACTATTACAGACGGTTGTAATTTGGAGACCGTCTTGGTATTTGTGGCGGGAAAAAGAAGTATCACAGACGGTCGGTCTATATTAAGAACCGTCTGTGATAATCCCAGATTATCACAGACGGTTTTTAATAAAAAACCGTCTGTGATAAGCTGGTTATCACAGACGGTTTTTAATTAAGAATTGTCTGTGATAATTGCACTAAGGCATTTATTGCGCTGCTCAAACCGCATCTGTCTTCATTTCGATCCAGATCTAGCCACTGCTGCGCACTTTTTCACTCGGGAGGAATCTAGGCGATTTTAGGCCAGTTAATTTGGTGGGAAGAGGCAGAGATTGAGCTTTGAAGATTCATACTTTCCTGATTGATCTAGATATGGTTAGTAATGAAATTTATTTTTTCTTTAATTGCATTACAATTTTGGTCGAAGTAATTCATGAGTGTTATTGAAGATGGTTAATTTGCAAAATTGTTGGTTATATAATAGCTGTTGTGTTTATAATATGAATTGAGCTAGCAAATTAAGTCTCAATATAATAAATGTGGCCAGTATATATGTAGTAATAATTAGTTAATCTAAATTTTAATATTAAGTTGTTATATATGTACGTAACGTAGGACCGAAGCTGGATGTATGCCGCGAGCCGTGTGAGTGAAGAGTACATTAATGGTGTGTCTGCTTTTATAAGAGCCGCCAAGGAGGATATATTGAATAAGGGGGTGGAACATATGTGCTGTCCATGCACTGACTGCGAGAATTTGAAGATGTTTAAGAACCGAGGGCAAATTGAAGCGCTCTTGATTCGGAGGGGTTTCAAAAAGGATTATACGTGTTGGACCAATCATGGCGAAGTGAATGATCATATGCCGCCAGATGACATCGCCGGTGAAGTGAATGATATGCCGCCGGATGACATCACCGGTGAAGTGAATGACATGCCGCCGGATGATGTCGTTTGTCGTTTGGATTCGGATAGGTTGCACGATGATAATCTGGATCAGATGCTTCGCGATGTAGAAGAGAACTATGATGAGAGAGAGTATGTTAAATTCCGGGGCTTGATGGAGGACTCAGAGAAACCTTTGTACACGGGCTGCAAGTACACGAGGTTGTCGGCCGTGCTTGAACTGTTGAAATTGAAGGCAAGCAACGGTTGGTCCAACAAGAGTTTCACGGCGCTGCTAGGTCTTTTAGCGGACATGCTTCCGGAGGGAAATGAG
Source organism: Dendrocalamus latiflorus (assembly GCA_017311315.1). NCBI lineage: Eukaryota > Viridiplantae > Streptophyta > Magnoliopsida > Poales > Poaceae > Dendrocalamus > Dendrocalamus latiflorus. The sequence goes on from CM029646.1 coordinate 7,912,277, forward strand.
TTGCCTAAAACCACGTATAAAGCCAAGAAGGTTCTTTGTCCGATGGGAATGGAAGTAGAAAGAATACATGCATGCCCGAACGACTGTGTCCTCTACCGTAAAGAGTATGCAAACATGCATGTATGTCCGGTGTGCAACGCATCCCGATACAAACGTAACAATCAATCAGATGATAGCGAGGGAACAGAGGCGAAGAAAGGACCTCCTGCTAAGGTGGCATGGTATTTTCCTATAATTCCCCGTTTGAAAAGGTTTTTTGCAAATCCAAAGGAGGCAAAACTACTGCGTTGGCACTCGGAGGAGCGCAAGAAGGATGGAATGCTAAGACACCTTCCTGATTCCGCGCAGTGGAGAAACATCGATAGGAGTTTTGCAGACTTCGGTGCAGAACCAAGGAATATAAGGTTTGGACTGAGTACAGATGGAATGAATCCTTTCAGTAGCATGAGCAGTCGACATAGCACATGGCCCGTGACTCTCTGCATCTATAACCTTCCTCATTAGTTGTGTATGAAGCGAAAGTATATTTTGCTGTCGATACTTATCCAAGGGCCAAAACAACCTGCGAATGATATTGATGTGTTCCTAGCACCGTTGGTGGAAGATCTAAAAGTACTGTGGAACAAAGGGGTACAGGTATGGGATGCATACAAACGAGAGAACTTCACTCTGCGCTCCTTATTGTTCTGCACCATAAATGATTATCCTGCGCTTGGTAACCTACTCGTTGATGGCAATCAAAGAGGGATGAATGATTGTAATTCTCAGCAGAAGCTTTTTCTCAAATTTTCTATCATGATTGTAATTCTCAGCAGAAGCTTTTTCTCAAATTTTCTATCTTCTAATTGTTTAATATGAAAAAACAGAAATGACAATAAAACAAATTTCGACCGTACTGTAGCAATACTGTTCGGCACCGTAGCGATACTATTCAATACTGTAGTAGCGCACTGTAGCGATTACTGTAGCGCCCAAAAAACTTTCCGATCGATAACAGAATAGCAGAAACAACGTTTTTCGCTCAATCTATCAATCGATTTTTTAATTAAAACTAATTCATGAATGTAAACAAAAAAAAAATATATATATAGATAAAGATTAATCCATGGAGAATCCCTAAAAATCAAAAATCAGGAAAAAGGATAATATATGCAAATTAAAAAACTCACAAACTTTTATTAAAAAAACGTAGAAACTGTTCATCCTTGTTTTCCTTCTCGTCATGGCCGCCATGTCCTGCGCCCTTTTTTTTCTTTTTCCAATCGCTCAAAAAAACCGATCGGCCGATGTCCTTGCATATATATCTATATGCAGCCTCTAAAAAACATATTCAATCTCTGCTCAAAACTCTAATACAACTCATCCAATTAGGCTTGGGCCTTTTTGCCTCAACTAGGCTTTCGGCCCACTAATTTTAAAGGGATCCAAAACTCTTCATAACATAGGTTTTCCAAAATTCTAACTTTTCTAACACGTCATGTGTTGAAACTTCTAAGACCGCACCTCCCGTAGCTTCTCCATGCATCGTCCACCACGTGTCGTAGCCTTCGAACCGCATCTCCGTAGCTCCAACACGTATCATCCATCTCTGATCTCCATGCGCCCCAAGCATGAGGCCGACCATCTCGTGACCTCCTTTACCTTTCGAACCTCGGATCTCCCCATCCTAATCCCGGTCCACCTCGTCACCGACCATGATCATCTCCATGCTCAACCTGCACATGCAAAGACTAAAAAATATTTTTCCGGCACAAATTCATCCCAACATGACCAATAATCAGTCCACACACGTCACACGTCTCGCATAATATCGATAAGTAATATTATCAAATATTCATCATCATAAATTAACCATTATCAATTATTCATTACCAAAATATTCTATACCTAACCATATGGTCTAACAAAAAAAGATTCCTTACACGGGATGAACATAACCGGGTGCGTAAGAGGATCGTGTCAAGTAAGCAAAGGCAGAGAAGAGAGGAGAGGAACACAAACAAAAAGGGTTAAAGGATAGTGGTGCGATGCAGACATGAGTCGGTTTCTTGTGCCTACAAATGACTCAAGAGAACGACCCCATGTCCAGCTACGATGGCTGCCTTCTAGCGTCCAATCGCCGCATGGTGGCCGCGGGGAGGAGAGACGGCGTGTGCGTGGAGAATTGACTTACCGAGATGATTGTGCTACGACCAACAAATCAAAATTGTGACGAACCAGATGATGGTGCTACTACCAACGAATCAAAATTGTGACGAACGAGATAACAACGAGAGCTCTTGCGGTAGAATCGCGTCAGTCAAACCGGTAGCTCTCGTAGCACATATCATGGTCGATATGTCTGTTATACCCTTGAATAAAATGTTTGCCCAACTCCCTGATATACCCTATCTAAGTGTAATCAAAAGTTTGGTTACAATTCAAACAATGGCCAAAGCTTGGGTTAGCGAAAGAACCTCTGGCCAATGTTACACTGAGAGTAGTAGAAAAAATTGTACAAAAATTGAGTGGGTCTACTGCTGTGTGCAAGGATACTAGTAGGCAACCCGTGCATTCGAATAGGTTAGCTTTTTAGATAAAGTATTCAAAATTTTAGATTATGAAAATAGTACTTAATGTAAAAGTTATTTAAGACTAGAAAGTAAAATCTAATTCGATTTTAACTTTTAGTTTCAATTGTTAATAATGCGTTCAAGTTCTACAAAGGGTAGAAAGTGCTCTCTAATTAATAAGCGAGAAAGATTTCTTCTATGCCACTGAATAACACGTACTCTAATCCATGATTTGCCACCGAATAATTCCTGCTCTAGCTCCTCCAAGAGCATGGTAAAACCTTGAATTCTTGAAACCTTATTAAAATGAGATGTGGAGAGGTCATCTTAGATAGTGAGATACCTGACAGATTTGTGTGGAAATTGAATGGTAATGGTATTTTTTTCTGTCCATTCATTGTATCTAGCCTTAGTTATTGTAGGATGCCATTTTCCTTATAAGTGCTTAGGGAAAACAAAGTTACCAGTGAAGATATAAGTTTCCATATGGTACTCATGCAAGAAAGTGGTGCTGACTAAAGATCTTCACAGGAAAATTGGAAAGGGATCTGCTGGGGGCCGAAATCTTCAGACGAGCTCGAGGTTGGGGCGGCAACAGACTTTTGGAGAGAGAGCAAGAGTTGAAGAGGATGTTCCTTCTCTAGGAGTCGTCAGTGCTGTTGCTGATGAAAGCTTTTATCTGAATGTTTCGGTCTGCGACCCACATTTATCTTTCGCTGCTTTAGACTATTAGTATTTTCTAGTTCAGTGTGACTTGGGCTGTCTATTGTTCGAGAGGAAACAGAGGAAGGAGATGTAAGAAATTTGTCTCCTTAGACGAAAAATTACTTACACTTCTCAACAGTGTTCAACAAGACGTTATGTGCTAGTCGGGCAGCAGATTGGTGCCTAGCACCTAATCACTGTCTAGGCGGGCTAGGTGACAGCCTAGGTAGAAAAAATCGACTAGGCAGGCAAAGTGCGAGGGTAGCGCCTAGGTGGGCTAGGCGGATGCTTGGGGGAATACTGCTTCTCAATCGGCATATTTAGCCTTTTTCCATGGTGTAGTAAAATTTCCTTTAGTAAACACAGTTGGAAATCATGGGCTCCTCTGAAATACAAGTTCTTTGCTTGGTTAGCAGTCAGTGATCGTTGTTCGACAGCACAAAGACTGCAAAAATGCGGTTTGCCTCGCCAGTCTTTGTGTTCTATGCCAGCAAGAAGAGGAAACTATTCACTTAATGTGTGATTCCCTGTGTAATTATGTAACATCCAGATTTTCAGAGCCTTTTTGAAGCTTTTAAAATAAAATTCACCATTTGATTTTTTTCTGAATTTAATTAAAGCTTAATTGGAATTTTCATTAATTAAAAATATTTAATATGATTAAATTAAACAATAAAGTTGGCCAAAAATATTTTATTTGGGTTCCTTATGTCACAAGTATTTTTTTTCTGTATTTTCTTAGATTTTTCGGAGTTTGTTTGAGCTCAATTTTGAAATTTCAAAAAAAAAAGAGGAGAGAGAATAAACAGTGCCTTCATCTTCTTCGCGCGCGCAGAGAGCTCGATCATGTGCACGTTTTCTTCTATTTTTCTCTCTCTTCATAACCTCCAATCTAGACCTTATTTCAATGTCTTCCCAAAAGGAAAGTTGTGCTAAATCACGTAAGGAATCCATCCCAACTGGCCTCTTTGCGGTTCGTTCATCTGATTGTCTTTTATCCCCTATTTTCTGAAACGGACTCTAAAACAAAATCCGTGAATTGGAGTTTTTGACTCCTCTAAACCTGTCCCAAGCTGTGCCATGTCCCCTCAAAGCCCATAACACTGTCGGCATCGAGGCCCTTCGGTCCCGAATTTGCTCGTCGCGTCTCGAGCTATCCGGTGAGATTTTTCGTGATTCTTTCACGTCACATTGTGCCCTCATGTTCCATCTACCTTCTGGCCAAATTAATTTGGTTTGGTGTAGCCAATCTCCCGGAATTGAGTTTTCCCTAATCTAGGCCAAGAGCGCTTCTCAACGTCGATTCGTCGCCTCCGGTAAGCTTTAGCCCATGCCATAATTTTTCATAGACTTGTCTCGCCGCGTTCTACGCCGTTCTCCCTTCTTTTTCCCCGAAAAGTCTCCACAAATTTTAGCATCTTGTAGAACGTTTTGCTTCTTTTTTTGCCGTTGGGTGTGATGTGAGCTGCAGTTTTGCTTGTAGCATTATGATGCAGTCATGTCAAAATCTTTTTGTGGAGTTTGTTGCTTCTTTTGTTAGCCTTTTCAGCTAAGTGTTTGCTTAGTTCAGGGTTGCCATTAGAATATCCCCCTTAGACGAGTTTATCGCTTACCTTTGCTTTTCCCTCTTACCTATTGAGCCTTGAGAAATCAGTTCTCAGCAAGTGGTCTTTCTTTCAGAGCAGAGCAGAAATGGTTGACACTCGGAGCACCGCAGGACGCAGTCAGATGAATGAACTCAGGGACTACAAGCAACTCCAATGGGTCTAGATCCAACCCTGAGTCAGTTCATGGCAGCTCAAACTCAACTCATGAACATGATGATGTAGAATTTAACCAATATGATGAATCAACAGCATCAGGCAACATTTGCACCTCAGCCAAATCGTCCGTCATCCAGATTTGCAGAATTCATGAGGACTAGACAGCCAACTTATTCCAATTCATCTGAGCCTTTGGAAGCAGATGATTGGATTCGTTCAGTAAAAAAGAAGCTGAATCTTGCTCAATGTACCGACCGTGAGAAAGTGATATACGCTGCCCACCAGCTAGAGGGAGCCGCCGCAGAGTGGTGGGAGAACTACTGTGCCACTCATGAGGATCAAGACAACATCACTTGGGCTAAGTTCACAGCAGCATTTTGACACGCTCATATCTTGGATGGAGTGATCGAGATGAAGAAGGAGGAATTTCGTGAGCTGCAGCAAGGGAGTATGTCAGTAAGTGAATATCTTATTAAGTTCACCCAACTAGCTCTCTATGCACCGGAGGACGTTGCCACGGATGATGCCTGTTAGAAGAGATTCAAGAGAGGCTTGAACCCGCGATTGAAAGTTCAAGTGGTGGGGAACGACTATGCCAGCTTCCAAAACATGGTAGATAAGGCCATACTTATTGAAGAGTCTCATCATGAGATGGAAGAATCTCAGAAGCGGAAGACGATTCACTAAGGAGTTCAGTCGCAACGGTCACAAAGAGTCAGATTCAACACATACCAGCCAGCTCGGGTACCGCAACAGTCCGATTTCAGGACTCCAGCTCCAATGCCTCATCATGATGTTTCGGGACCACGCACTATCAATGTTAGCAATCAGCTTCAGAGGGACAGAAGCCCAGTAATTCCATATAATTGTTTCAAGTGCAAAGAGCCAGGTCATTTCGCTCGCAAGTGTCCGCAAAAGCGTCAAGGAATCACACCAATTCCATTCAACCTTGGAAGTACCCCTACAAAGACTCCAGGAGCAAGCCGTGGAACGTCATCAGATCAAGGAAATCAGATACCTTAGAGCATTGCAAGGGGAAGTCTCAACCACGTCGTCTCCAACGTCGCACCTGGTAACCTATTCTTTTAGTGAGCCTGAATCTCGGGGTCGAGATTCCGTTTAGGGGGGAGATTTGTAACATCCTGATTTTCAGAGCCTTTTTGAAGCTTTTAAAATAAAATTCACCATTTGAATTTTTTTGGAATTAATTAGAGCTTAATTGAAATTTTCATTAATTAAAAAGATTTAATATTATTAAATTAAACATTAATGTTTGCCAAAATTTTTTATTTAGGTTCCTTGTGTCACAAGGATTTTTTCTATATTTTCTTGGATTTTTCAAAGTTTGTTTGAGCTCAATTTTGAAATTTCCAAAAAAAAAGGAGAGAGAGATAAACAGTGCCTCCTCGTGCGCGCAGAGAGCTCAATCATGTGCATGTTTTCTTCCATTTTTCTCTCTCTTCATAACTATCAATCCGGACCTTATTTCAAAGTCTTCCCAAAAGGAAAGTTGCGCTAAATCACACAAGGAATCCATCCCAACCGGCCTCTTTGCGTTTCGTTCATCCGGTTGCCTTTTATCCCCTATTTTCTAAAACGGACTCTAAAGCGAAATCCGCGAATTGGAGTCGGTTTCTATCTCTTCCAAGCCTATAAATATGACCCCTTGACCCCTCTAAACCTGTCCCAAGCCATGCCAACTCCCCTCAAAGCCTAGAACACCATCGGCAACGAGGCCCTTCGGTCCCAAATTTGCTCGTCGCGTCTCACGCTATCCGGTGAGATTTTTCGTGATTCTTTCATGTCACATTGTGCCTTGATGTGCCATCTACCTTCTGGCCAAATTTATTTGGTTTTGGTATAGCCAATCTCCCGGAATCGAGTTTTCTCCAATCTAGGCCAAGAGCGCTTCCCGACGTCGATTCGTCGCCTTCGGTAAGCTTTAGCCCATGCCATAATTTTTCTTAGACTTGTCTCACCGCGTTCTACGCCATGCTCCCTTCCTTTTCCCTGAAAAGCCTCCACAAATTTTTGCCTCCGACACCTCGCTACGCCCGCCAATGGCATCTCGTGTCCTCATCTATCCAGTGGTGTTTTCCCCAATCCGTTCGCGTCATATCGTGCCAAACTATCCTAGCTAGCTACCCTCCAAGTGGTTTTAGATTTTGTTCACCGAGCAACAAGATATTAAGTTTTCCTTTTTCCTTGCCGACGTCGTTGAAACGTCATTTGCGTCGTCTCCGATGGGTTTCCAGCTGAGCCGACAATTTTCCTAGCTGAGGCATGCCGCGTTCTAGCCCATGCTCACCCTATTTCTCCATGTTCTATGCCTGAATTTTGTTCCTCTCTCCTACCCATTTCGTTGTAGCCACCTGTGCCATTACCGTTCTCCGTTTGGTGTGCTGTCGCTTCCTATGTGTGCCTTGGGTCTCTAGCAACCCATTTTGCTAGTTAGATTCATCTCCCATGCCTCCTCTCACCGACGCTAGCCTTCTCTCCAAAAGTGCTCTCGGATGAACAGTAACTTTTGTTATTTCACCCGTCAAACTTAACTTTAGATCGCTCGTTCTCCCTCGTCTGAACTTCGATTGACCCGATTCTTTTTCCTAGATTCATATAAAATTGATGTACGTCTTTTGGTTCTAGTTTTGCAGTTTTTGGAGTTTATTTGAATTTTATTTAAATTTGTTTTTGTGTTTCATCTCGTTTTCTCTCCCGTTAGATCACGCTTTCGAAGGAGCTGAAGCAGGATTCGAAGATCAAGAATTCCTAACTGAGCAAGAACAAGGCAAGTCGTGTCCTTTGATCATGTTGAACCTAGTTTTCAAATCTATTATGTATTACTTTGTTTTAAATTATCATGCATCGCTATTTTATTATCAAACCTTTGTATTGGTAGTTATTATCCAAATTGATTAATTCCTCCTTGATAATTTGAATGCCATGATTGCATTTTCACCATAGGACGGGTAATTATTTAGTGATGCAATATTATCTGTCACATGGGTTGTACGTTCAGAATTGCTTAGTCATGCTGGTAGTACGTTAGATCTATCATCACATGTGTTAATTAATTTTGACTTAATGATATATTGGAACGTGGTGGTCAGCCATAGTTATAAAATTTGTGTGCCATGACATGGGTAGTGTCATTGGTGTTGCTTATACAAAATTGATTTTCACTTGGGCGAATGATCGTGCAGTAAAGGGGGTCCAGGTTGCACATGGGATGTGAATGCTTCGCCTGGGTAAATCTAAGGACTTAACTTTGTGCGCCATTGATTTGAGCCTTACCGTACAACTACATGTCCAGTATGGGATGGACCTGGCTGACTAATTTGTGATGTTTCAATTCTGGTTCTACCATTGGGATGTCAGTGGGTGTCGTATACATTCCACGGGACGCAAGAGGGGGCAATTACCAGGTTAGAGGGTGAAACCTTAGCGAGGCGGGACTGGGTTGAGATTGAACATTGTAAATGCCTTGTTGTGATCTTCTTGGTCGGCATGCCAAAGGAAACATGTTATACCAGTGACATTACAAGTTGATCATATCGTGTGGTTAAAGTTGTACAACCTTTGAAAGTGTCAAACTATTCGAATAGCCATGTCCTCGGTCAAGGACAATGCTCGTTTATTTCACACAAGGGGTAGAGTTTTCATAAAAACCTGGTTGGGTTAAGTTGGGAAGTGAATGTTAGTTCACGGGTGTTCATTTCATGGAACTTGGTTCATGGTGGATTCCTTGGGTGAATGGTCAGTTCACTTGTGGTTGGTCTCAACTCCTTTGATTACTTATTTATTATCATTTTCAAAGTTCGCTTTTCAATCTATTTATTGTATTTTCTTTAAATTGTTGCTTTATGCAAAATTAACCTTTCAGCCATCCTTTGGTAAGCCTTGCATACTATATTGCATTCTTTGTTACAAACGACTTGTTGAGTACTCTATGTACACACGGCTTCATCCATATTTGCTCAGTTGAGGAAGAAGGCCCAGATCAACAGGAGTTACTTGAAGGAGGATACTTCGACGACTTCGTGGATTAGGACTTCGCTCCCCAGTCATTGCCTGTGGGCATGTCGAATGGCTACTACGCTTTATTTCTGGTTTTCCGCTGCTAGTTTCTTTAAGCCTTTAGGCTATTAATTGTAAGCTTGGCCATAAGGCTGTACTCTGATAACTATTAATAATATTCGAGTCTTTTCCTAGTAAATCGTGATATGTTCGATATTTCATCTTTTGTTTATACTGTGTACACTAGCGTGATCCTGGACTAGTGCAGAATACACAGGAGAGTCCGGATTTGCACATTCGGGTGTCTACACATTACCAAGAGCTAATAACACTAGGCAATGGATTATTATTCATTTGCTCTATAAAACACCGCTTAAACGAATAATTAGTCCAACAAAATGTTGCAGCAGAATAATAACTAATGATAGGACTTTCTTATGATAGTATTTTCTCACACAGGGCTAAAGTCTTTAGTACATAACTTCCTAATTTACAATAATCCTACCCGCATCGTCGTCCACGCCCGCGACCGCTGATGCCGAAGCCCTGGTGTTGATGCGGGACTCCGTCGCGCCCCCCTTCTTCTTCTTAGCCGCTGATGATGAAGCTTTCTTCGGTGCCATCCTTCTTCAGATCTTGAGGCTTGCTCTTATCCTCCCCACGGACGGCACCAATTGTTGTGGTTACAGACCAAACAGAGAGAGAGAGGTATGGTAGTGGAGAGTTAGGTGAGCAATGCTTAGGGTTTCCCCATGGCCTGTATCGTATATATATCCACACGGGGAGTGTTTTTACAACCTTGCCCTTACACCTGAGTATCCCCTCAAGGGTATTTATGTCATTATACATGTCCCATTTTGGGTCTTACAACCTTCTAACAGGCCGGCTGGGCTTAGGTGAGGGCCACCCCTACAACAGGAGCCTCTTATGGTGAAGGGCTTCACAAGTCGAAACCATGTTGCCGAGCCATTTGGCCCCCTCCATCCCTACGGCCTATGACCTTTCACGACTTTGGGATGAACTTGTTTTGGCAATGTGTCTGCGCCCGCGTATTGGACGCGGAGTCAAATGCTCTGTCACAATCGTCCATCAGGCACGGGGTGTGAGTAGCCGGCGGGGCCAGTGTGCGTAGGCGAAGTGGTTCGGGAACTAGGGTCCATCATTCGCCTGTTGGGCTGAACCAGAGGTTTGAGTTGTTCTGCAGGCATGAAGTCGCTTCACGAAGGCGGGGTTGGTGCCGAAGTCAGAGCCGGGGTGGCTAGCCCACGGCGCGCCGACAATGCATTAACGGCTCTGAAAATGCCGCCGGGCGCTTGTGTGCGATGGGAGGTGGACCGTGTACGTTGGTTGGGCTTTCGTCAGTTGCGTTTCTCGTTGGCTACACCCCCGCCGGTTGCACTTCTGCCTTTAGGATTTCCGCCGGTTGCGCTTTCTAGGGGCGGCTAGGATGATCTTGCCCTCATAAATAGGTCTGCCTCAGTTCATGCGTGCTCTCTGATGGCAAAGTGCGGTGGTGAACTGATGGAGGCCTATTTATGAGAGTTCGGTCAAAGCCTACTGAAGATGACCGGTCATGCCCCCCGATTGGTTGGGTCACCTGCGTTTGGGGGCTGCTAGTTTGCCGGGGTCGGGGTGGTCCCCGGCTTTGCTGCAAGTGTTCAGCCGGCGAGGGCTCCAGGGCCTTTGCGTGGACCGGAGATGGGGGGTCCTGCTGTGTCCCGCGTTTTGCAGGCGGTGTCCAGGTGACGGTGTGGACTATGCCGAAGTTTGCGCATCTTCGGATGGCTCCCTTCACATGCAAGGTTGAGGTTGAGGCTGGACTGGGCTCCGAAGTCGAAGTTGCTCCTCAGAGGTGGATTGGTCTCCGAAGTCGAGATGTCGAGGTAGGTGTCGGGGTCTTCTTGCATGCTCGAAGTCGAAGTCGCTCCTCAGAGGCGAAGTCCGTGCCAAGGCCGACGCTACGGCGACTAGTCAATGGCCTGCTGACGCCGTATTGATGGCCCCGAGAGTCGTGCCGACACGCAGCAGAGGATACGCCAGGTCGTGCGACCTGCATTCATTGTCGAGGAAGCGGACGCGTGGCAAAACGTGATTGGCTCCGTTTCTGATGGGGCACGACATGCGTGGGCGGCTGTGCCGCTTCGGCTTCAATCGTGGGGAGGCGAGCGGTTCGTCTCCCACCGGTTACGCTTACCGGCGATGCGGGAGATGAAGGGGCTTTAAATACCCACTGTGGCACCACGTCTGCGCTCTCCTCCTCACGCCCTCTGGTCCCTTTTCCCGTGCCCTGCTCTCTTACCTTCTTTGCCGCCGCGCTGCCCCCGTCGTCGTCCAGCTCTCGGAGAACAATGGCACACGGCGAAGGACGTGCTCAGCAGGCCGGCGATAGTGCCTTCTCCCGGCGGTCGTCGCCGCTCGTGGTGAAGTACACGCTCGAGGGGTGCGATTCAACGTTGGTAGACAAATGGTGGGTGGCGACGGAGAAAATGGAAGGTCTGTGCTCTCACGTCTTGGGCCCGACGCTCGTGACGGAGGAGACGATCCGTGCCCTGCTGCGCGAAGGGAAGCTGTCGGACCGCCGGGAGGTGCAACTGCCCGCCAGCGGCGAGACAGAACCGCACCCCAGGAAGTCAGAGGCGATCGTCTTTGTCACTTACTTTGAAGCCAGGCTTTGCATTCCGGCCGTCATGATTGTCGGCGACGTCTTGTGGAACTTTGGGCTTGAGCTCGCGCAGATGACTCCGAACGCGATAGCCCGCCTTGCCGTGTACAGCTGGGCCTTGCGTACGGAGGCATGCTGGGACATTCTCCAACTTCGGCAGCGTCAACTTCGTCTTGCGGTCGTCGTGCAGGAAGATCTTCCCCGCCAACTCGACTCGGGCAAAGTGGGAACCAAACTGGATGAAATGGTGGTTTTACCACCGTGTGGTGAGTGGTAGCGGCCTCGAGTGCTCGGGCCAGCCAGTGGTGTTCAATACCACGCCTGGCACGCTGATGATGACGAGGACCGGTGGAGGGCGCGGAGGCTCGTGGGGATCGCCGCCCGCTTCAACATGTGCGACCTCGCCGAGGAGTTTCCATCCAATGTTGCTTCTTCATAGCTGATTTTGGTCAAGTCTGGCTTGTTCTCTTTTAGTCTGAATATTTCAGCTTTGCTTCTCTTCTTATTTGGCTATCTCTTCTTTGTGGCGTCTAGTCCTTATAATTTTTGGCATAAACTCTTTCGGCGTCTAGTAAGCGTTCATTTCCTTTCTTCATAGCTTTTATAGCTATCGGAGATGAAAAACACTCTTTCGGCGTCCAGTAAGCGTTCATTTCCTTTCTTCGTAGCTTCTATAGCTATCTGAGATGAAAAACGTGTGGATACTTCGGGGCAATTTTTGAAGGCACCATTCACCCCCCCTCTGTTGCCATTTCCGATCCTTTAGGGGTTCGCTGTGGTGACCAAGGTCAGGGGCCTGTGGGACTCCGACTCCGACACTGAGGCCCCCTGCCCCGACGTCCCCGCGGCTCCCTCCGGGGCTGTGGCTACTGGGGTCAGGAGCCTGCTGAGATTAGACACCGACATGGAGGTCCCTCGGTCTGTAGGGCCGGCTTCGTCTGGGGGCATCATCATCCCTGCGATTCTGTCTGAGGCTGAGGGGACGCCCCGGCGGAGTCAACCAGCTGATGCCGAAGGTAAATTTACCTCCCTTGGCATGATTCTGTGTTGTGTTCGTAGGGCTCTAACCACTACGTCTCTTCGCAGCGGCACGCCTCCCTGAGCGCGGACAATCTTGGGGGCGCAGGGATATTCCTGTGGGAGGGATGGCCGACGCTCCCGAAACTATCATGGATGCCGCGCGCCTGAGCCTACAGATTTCGTCCCTATACCGGAGGTGCTGGGAGCGTGGCAGGGGGTCGCGGATAATGCGGCCGTGAACCTGGATTGCCAGGCGCTGCTGCCATGCGGGTCGGAGCTCCTTGGAGGCGCACTGGAGGTCTCGAAAATGAGGGTGAGTTTCTGACCTTTAGCGACACGTGGTCCTTTAGAAGTTTGCTAACCGGTTTATTGTACAGACCCTCGCCCTTGGCCGGGCGTTGTAGGCGGCTCACGCTCGCGAGCGGGGGGCGTTAGAGGATCAGCTGCGCACCGCCGAAGAGGCCCTTCGCGCAACCGAGGAGGCGCACTCCGCCAAGGACGACCGCATCCAACGCTTGGAGGCAGAGCGTGCGGAGGCAATTTCATACGCTGAGGCGCTCGTGGCGGCAGCATGATTAGCGGCCACAGAGGCGGCACAGCGAGCGACCGCGGAGGAACGAGATGGCCTGCTTTGGCAAATCGCTGCGCTGGAGGAGGAGAAAGGTCACCTCACTGCGTCTCTTGGGGAGCGGAAGCAGGCTCTGGGCGACGCCTCCCTGGCGGCATGGGATGCTATGCTGGCTTTGGAAGGCACCCTTGAAGATCTTATCGCCGAAGTGCCGCCTCGCTCCTTCGTGCCCGAAGAGCTGTCGTGGACGCTTCGTCGGATCGGGGATGCATCTAACCTCGCTCACAATGCCGCGACGTCCTTTGGCAACCACCGCTCGTACGTGACCTCGTGCCTAGCGTGTGCGCTTCTCCGGCATCGGGGCTGCCGGCATGTTGACGAGCTGGCTGACCCCCAACTAGAGATGCCACCGGGGTCGGGGTGATGTCTGGTGACGTGCGTGCTGTTCGCCCCGCTGTTCGGGTTTTCCACGAGCGGATTTGGCAGTACATCGAGGAGGCCATGGCGAAGGTAGAGCTACGACAGACCATGTACGGCGAGGGGAACCTCAGCCAATGGCTGGATGAAGTCCCACGGCGCGACAAAGGTGGTGCCGATGCCTCGGGGTGTGGCGCGAACCCACAGGTGTGACACCGGGGTTCTCGTGTGTTGGTGTGCATTGTAATGTACGCGTCCCCTCTTATGAATAAAGTGGAGATTGCCCCCATGTTCTGACCAGTGTATCCGTATGCTTCGAGCAGCTGCCTAATAGGGACCGGTTGCTAGTCTCCGACGTCATAACCCGGCGCTGTCTTCGGCATTGGCGGTGGGCTGAGGACTCGCTGGACTTCTGGGCGAGTCGAACTTCGACGAGCGAGGCTTCGGTGCGAGGGGTCGTCAAGGCAGAGCCGGACGAGTAGCGTTTCCGGATGCCCGAGGACGCTTATGCATTAGACCTTAGGGGATGTTGATCGGTGAACGCCTTTGTAAGCATTCGTATACGAACGCAATAAAGACTAGCCAAAATACTTGTCCCCGTCGCTTTTTCTTGGCCGTGCACTTTTGCGATTCCTTCGTAAGATTAGGCCCTCCGCTCTCGCGCTTAGTAGCCGAGGTGGGTGCTTTGAACGCTCCGTCCTCCAGCCGCTGACTTGGCGACAGCGGAGCTGGCGCCTAACCGAAGTAGACGCGTGAGCGCTCTGTCCCCTACCCTTCGAAGTGGTGGCAGCGGAGCTGGCGCCTAGTCGAAGTAGACGCGCAAGCGCTCTGTCCTTTCCCTTCAGAGCGGTGGGAGTGGGGCTGGCGCCTGGTTGAAGTAGATGCGCGAGCGCTCCGTCCTCTGTAACATCCCAAAATTTGGATATTCAAAAATATATAATTTTTGAAATGTTTCTTGTGTTTTGCCAGTGTCTAAAATTTCTTTTTGAGCATTTATTTGAAATTTCTTGAGTTTCGTGTCATGGAAAATGAAATACTAAGCAATAATATCCAAATCCAAGATCAATGTTGATGTTAATAAAATGAAACCAGAAAGAACTACTAGAATATATCTAAATGAAACCAGAAAGAACTACTAGAATATATCTCTAAATGGTTAAGCCAAAAATCTTTTCATTTAAATTCAATTGACATACAAAACCCAAGGCTAGGTCTCCAAATTTTTAATTATACAATTTAGAACAAAGTAAAATTTAAATCAATAATCTTAATTGAGAAATAGAAATGTAGATTAAAAATCAAAATTTTAAAGCAATGTGTAAGCCATTTTTCCCCTTTTCTTCCATTCTCCTCTTTTCTCTCCCTTCCGTGTGGGCCATCCTTTTTCCTCTCTCTTCCCCCTCTCTTTCCTCCTTTTCTCCCACTGGTCGCTGGGCCCGACCATTCCCCCCCCCCCCCCGCGCGTGACACGCCTGCTCTCTTTCTTCTTCTTCTTTTCCCATGCCTCCTTTCCTCTCTGCTTTCCCGTGCGCTCGCCCCCTTTTCTTTTCTCATGGCTGTAAGCATTCCACGTCTCCCTCTCCCTTCTCTCCCCTACGCCGAGGCTCTGCCGAGTGGTCGTTCGCTCCTGCTTCGCCTCGTCACGTCCACGCAAAAGCTGCTGCTGCGCACGCCGAGCCCCGCGTCTCCTCGCCTCAAGCCCCGCGCCTCCGGTTCTTGCCCAGCGGACCGCCCCCGCCGCCCGGTCCGTCGCCACCGCCCCACTGTGCCTACAAAGGCTCCGCTCCTTTTCCCCTTTGCCCCTGCGCTCTTCTCTTCCTCTCCTCCCCTTCTTACTATGGACAACATGGTAAGGTTCCCCATCGCTCACTCCTACTTGTGCTCCCCTTATTTCGCTTCCTCTCCCTTCCGGCCACCGGCGCCCCCTCTTCACCTCACCGTCGGCAGCTCCAGCCGACGCCACCCACCCTTGGTGCCACCCCGAGCTGTGGCACCTCCCCCATCAGTCTCCCCACCTCCGGGGGAACGCGTTTTCTCGGTTGCCCCCTCTTCCCCGGCCGCCGTCCGCCACCGACGAAGCCAGCCCAAGCGCCGCCAGTGTGCTCTGTTCCGAGTCGACTCCGCGCACACACCTCTTAAGAAACCCCGCTCCCTTCTCATTCGCATGAGGGCAACAGCCCAGCTGGCTAGCCGCACGCGCTTAAAAACCCTCGGGCCTGTGGTCTGCAGTTCGAATGCAATCAGCTGCACCTTTTCCCTCTTTTCATTTTGGTTTTTCTTGATTCATTTTAACTAATAAAATCAAGGATAATCTGTGGATAATTTGGAAATGCCAATAAAATTTATTAGAATTTAAAGGAAGGTTAATAGAGACTTAACATTGATTATTTACTATATGAGCCACTAATATAGCTTAAACATCTATGTAAGGTCTAATTACCAATTAAAGACATCAATAAAATGTGATTTGTATAATGACCAAATTTAGTGAAGATCCTGATTAAAAATACATTCAGGGTTAAGGTTAAGGAAATAGAGTGAATGGTGTGTTACCTACAAAAGCGGGACTTGAAATTTAAAAGATTACCCTTAATTAGAATTAAAAATATGCTATACCATATGACATGAAACTACAAAATAAATCTTAAGGGTAGATTCGATTAAATGATGACTCAAGTAGCTTCATAAAAATTAAAGGATATGCCGGAGCCATCTAAAATGAAATATATATATATATATATATATTTAAATTAGAAAGTCATGATTTATAAACCCCACCATCAGTACATCGCCGATAGGTAAATCTCAAACGCGGGATTTAGTTAATAATGACAATTGGTGGTTAGATTAGCATTTCATATAAAATAACTGTAGAATATAGAAGTTAAACTACTGCAATAAACGACGTCTAAATTAAAGCATCTATTCTCATTTGGTCGATTAATCTTGGAATATGGCTGACACTACCAATAATTGATTAGAACTGTTAGGGCAAATGAAAGAATCTTAATAAATGAACTGTCAGGGAAATAATGTTGAACACGGTACCGCATCGACTGACCATTAGCTTAGAATGCCGGATAGATTACAATTGGTGTATAACCCCTAGGTCATGGTTAATGCTCTTGCGATATACCAATTAGTGCCATTCAAGAAATAACAAGCTAAGATCCTGCATCGATGCATAGGTCTAAACTAACTCGTCGAACTTCCTAAATAAATATAGTAACAATAAAAGGAGTTATTAAATAGAAGATCGATCCATGGTATTCAAAAATTCGGCTATACCTAGCCACCCTCAAATCCAAAGCAGAACATTCTTGTGAATATTCCCCATATCATGGAAGCTCATTGAACATCTGTGTCGGCAGATTTCCCTCCTTCATCCTTCTCTTTACTACAACCTCAATTAACTCCGTCAACACTTTACGCCCAAATCAACCTTGTCGCAAACACCCATTAACTTATAATAAAGTTAAATTGAGTCTATTTGGATTCATTTGGACCTTTTGAGTTATTTGTTTTTATTTGGATTCAGTTGTTTGTCGTGTAATTAGAAGTGGAGTCCGGAAGGTCTATGGGAATCGAGTAAGATCCAGATCCAAATAAAGACGAAGACTAGAAATTCAAGCCCATCACATGAGAAGGCTTTGAGTGAGCTCAAGACCGCGGTAAACCGCGCCAGGCGAGTCAATACTTTGATCATGTTGAACCTACATTTTCTACAAATTATTTTTGTTTAAATTATCAAATTGCATGCTGTTATTTTATATGCAAATACATGTTAAATTTAAGATTCTAGTTATGTGCCTATTGTTTACCTTGAATAATATTACCCCTCCTTTGGAATATTTGAATGTGTGAACCTTGTCACCCTAGCAAAATTATAATAGTAAACTTTCGAAAATAAGTCTGTAACTACACGCCATGCTTAGTATTGCTTAGATACACGGGGGCGCTGAAATGCCCCAAACATCATTATCATGTTTAATCATGAGAAAACTGGTTTGGACAGTCATGGTGGGAATGACTGGTATATTTTGACATAATTATTTTATGCTCCCAAAAATCTCAACTTGCTTAAATATCTGAGCGGATGGTTTGGGGGCTGGTATGTGGTGCGGTGGGAGCACAAAATTGTGGAGTGTGGTAGAATCGCTCAGGTACACCTAAGGACCGAATCTTGTCATGACCTCCTGTGTAAAACAGTGCAACCACAAGTCTGCAAAGTGCAACTTGGCTAAGTAAATTTATCGAAATCCCGGACTCATCTCGCTGGTAGTGGATACGCAAGGGCAAGAGAAGGCCTAAAGGGACACCGAGTGGAGGGTGAAGTTCCCCAGTCGTACTAGCGCTGAGGGGAGTGGAGCCCGAATAACGCTAGTAGCCGTGAGGAACATCCCGTGCATAGATGGGACCCACCGCAAGTGGGCAGTTTCCCATAAGGTGAGATGACAAAAGGGACTAGATATTTTGAAAAGTCACTGTGATGGTCTGCTCAACCACATGGCAAAGGAATCGTGTGGGGCAACGAGTTGATTGTCTCTTGTGGTGAAAGTGTACAAACTCTGCAGAGTAAAAACTATTCGAATAGCCGTGCCCACGGTCAAGGGCGGACATGGAAACTTAACCAGATATAGTTCTATTTCAAAAACTTTGTGGGCGGGAATGGAAAAGTGGAGGGCAGTGGAAAGCCCTGATTTGAGTTGTCCTGGGTGTCGTCCCAGTGGTAAGTTAAGCGGCTATAACGCTGAAAGATGTTATACGGTGTGATGCCACATATATGGAAAATCATGTTAATATTCCTTGAACATTATTTTTTGTTCCAAAGCTGCTAGGTCTCAGGAAATTTTATGTATTGTATTTCAAATAGTGGCATTTCTATTCTTACAAAATAAAATATGGGTGGAATAAACAGGGTCGTGAGTAAAGGAGATGGAAGTTTGTGGTAAAAACATAAAGATATTGGTGGACTCAGGTCGATTATAAAAAGGAAATGATAGTGTGGGATCTGGGAGAAGTAATTTGGTGGAGTCTAAATGAGTATATAGGTTAGATAGATGATTTAAATGATTTTTGGAGTATTAGGGATGCAAAGGTGATTGCGGGATTACAACACTGATAACTAATATAAATTCTTGGAAGATGATGGCAGTAATGGGATTAACAGGATTGGATCAAATACTAGATGGATGAATTGAATTTCTAGGAATATTGGAGGAATGATAACAATTATTGGATTATAATCTTGATCAATGATATTCTTGGTGGATGTATCCTAGCGAGTCGTAGACTTAATCATTGATATTCTTGGTGGATGTATACTAGTGAGTCGTAGACTTGATCATTAATATTCTTGGGGATGTATACTAGTGAGTTAGTTAGAAATAGATAGTAGAAAATAAGATTAATTATTGGGAGAACAAATTATGGTTTTGGATCAATAACAAAAGGATTGAATTATTAGGAAGTCCCGATACGAAGGATTTCGGTGGATTTAAAAGCAATTATGTTGGATAGTCATTAGAATTTAGAAATGAAGAGTTGATGATTAGCAACCAAAAGATGGGATTTTAGAATACAAAAGATATTGGTGGATCTAAATAAAGGATGACTCTCACTGCTTGGAGTCTTAGGCAGCAATGAGGGCATGATTGGTGGATTATATAAACTAGTAGTGTGCCCGTGCTAACGCTACGGTAAAATACAAAACAAAATAAAATTTGTAAAAAATAAAACGAACAATCAGATTCATTAAGATTCACGTCTCATATATTGTATAACCAAATATTTTTGTCACATAATGAATGTTAGAGACATCCAGGGTGCCTTGTCGGCTGCTTTCTTTTCAGAGTTCCTAGCGCTCTGGGACAGCATCTCTAAAGTTGTGCTACAGCCAGAGGTAGAAGACTCCCATGTGTGGAGATTTTCAAGTGATGGGCAATATTCAGCAAAATCGGCTTATGAAAATCTATTTCGGGGTATGGTGACTTTCAGTCCCTATGAGAGGATTTGGAAATCTTGGGCTCCCGATAAATGCCGATTTTTCATGTGGTTAGTTGTCCGAGACAGGTGCTGGACAGCCGATCGGCTAGCAAGAAGAGGCCTCCCACACCCGACCTGTTGCCCCCTTTGCGATCAAGAGGAAGAAGATATCAATCACCTGCTATCAACTTGCGTCTTTGCCCGTGAATTCTGGTTCTTCCTCCTGCGTAGAGTGGGCTTGCAAATGCTTACCCCCCAATCTGATGAGACTTCCTTTGATGCTTGGTGGGAAAGAAGTTCAAATGCAGTGGTTGTTCACTTAAGAAAGGGCCTCAACTCCATCATCATTTTGGGAGCTTCGACTTTGTGGAATATTCGTAATCGGTGTGTGTTTGATGCTGATTCTCCAAACCTAGCTAGAGCTTTGTTGTTCGCTAGTGAGAAGCTTATTTTTTTGGAGTTTGGCAGGGGCACGAGGAATCAATTACCTCCTTGCCCTGGGCCGAATGGGAGTTAATTTTGGGTCGAGGTCGTCTGCTTTGTGTATTTAGGGTGCGTCTGTTTATTTTGATCCCTTTGGTGTGAGTGGGTGTGTCTTGTTTGGGTTCCTTTCCCATTTTTTTCTTCTTAATATAATGATGCGCAGTTCTCCTGCGTGTTCGAGAAGAAAAAAAGAATGTCACATAACAACTGATCCTTTGAGGAGGTGACAACATCATTGGATTCACCCACCGACGACTTTCTCCATCCCCACATTGTTTAAACTTGAGGCTACAAAGAAAACAAACATTTTTGTCACATAAAGAAATATGAAACACAGTAAGGAAATATGTGTTTGTGGACTATTTACTTACCACATCACCATGCTAGGATGTCTTTATACATAATATTTTTGGTGCTCTTCCCTGAGGCATCTACTTCTTTCTTTATACACCTTTAGTTCTGGCTGCTGAGAATGGTATTTGTCTATCAGACCCACAGTCAACCCTTCCATACTCATGGGAGTTCAGCTAGGGCAACAGATGAAAGTGCATCCAACCCAATTTCAAACTCGCAAACCTGATATTTTGTGTTGCATAGTTTGGTGACTGGCGGATCTGAATCCATATATGTATCAATATATGGAAATACTTACCAAATTCCCCATATACGTACCACAATGAAAAAAAATAAGATAGGCATATTAATTGGATTTTGATCCAAGGCCCATGGATTCTGTCATCCTACACAGGCACAACCACCTAATAATCGGCCCTGAGAGTGCGAAGGTCCACAGAGAATTGGAGGGTGTCCTAAATCCTAATATCATTCTAGTTCAAACGATATTATTGTCAACTATCCCAATCATTATTTTTCTACACTCAAAAGGACCATTTTTTCCCTGCTTGGAAGGTTCCGCAGGGTGGCAACTTTTCAGATGATAGTTTATTGGTTCACATGATAGTTTATTGGTTCACATGTTTGGCAGTTGTTAACAGAGGTATTTAATGTGTCAATGTTTGAAATTATTTACCACTTCAACAAACCATATGCTAGTCTACTGGTTTATAGTCTTTTAGACAGAATGGCAACAAGAACCAAGAAATTAATCTGTTGTTAAACATGGATGTCAAAAGTATTAAAGAACCCGTAACTGCAGTTCTGATACAAAGCACTGGAGTAACTTCTTAGATCTTACTAAAAGGAAAGTTGTGGCTCCTTGATAGAGACCAATGGTTATGCAAATATGACATTAAAGTGGTCGTGTCCTTGATAAAGGTATACAATCACCGTTAATTTGTGAGAGACCATGTGGTCGTGCTCCATGAGAGTGATGAGTAATTGACAAAGGTTTAGGTCAGTCGAGTTTGGTTTAAGTGGTTCGGAGTCGAGTCGTTGCGTGGCGCAATCGGGCTCGGTCGGACTTTGGTCAAATCTGGTCATTTGGGTTTAGGATGCATATTCTAATGTTTTGACAGGTTTTGACTTCATCTGTGGTAAGTGTAATAGTATTTACGCTTTCATGTGTCGAGCGGTGCTATTTGACGTGTTTCTTGTCTATGTGACTGCAGGACGTCGAGTTGGAGTCGTGGCGAGACACGGTGGACCGGACTAGGCGCAGGTGGCGCTGAGGTCAGAACGGTCGGGATGTGTCGAAGACGACGTGGACTCGAGGTGGTTGCGAGGCGTGCGAGGCAAGGAGCGCGGAAGCTTCCCGGAAGGTGCAGGAGGGGCGAATCGGGAAATTCGCGAGGCTGCACAAGCGGGAGCGGGCGCCGTTGGATTTAGCGGGCGTAACGGGGCGGAGGCCCGTTAGCCAGGCGCTATAAAAGGAGAGGAGGGGCTGCATGCCCTCCTTGAGCACTTGAGGTGGAATTAGGGTTTGCTAGAGTCAAAAGAGTCTTTAGTGGTTGCTTTAGGCTTTAGGCTTTAGTTGTTGAGAGTGGGTGGAGAAGGCAGAGGGCTGTTCTGTCCTCCATCGATGTGTTCTTGAGTGCTCCCTCCCTCATGTGTTCTTGAGTTGTGTTCTTGAGTAGAGAGGGAGAGGATGGTTTGAGTTGAGAGCTTGTAATCTTTCCTTTTGTATCAAGTCGGGGTATCGGGACTCCTCTGTGTTCTTTGTGATCCAAAAAATGAAAATCTGAAGTTTTTATTCCCGTGCTCTCTGTTCTTCCTTCGATGCTCTTTTGGTGGATTTCTTGAGATTTTGATTTTCGAGTTCTTGCTTGCTGTGGAGGTGTAAAATGGGTTGCTCCATGATGGGATAGTGCTTCAAGATCATTTGATCAATTAAAATCCCAGAGACAAGGTTTTAATCTCAGTTTTGCCTTTTTGACCTCCCCTGTTCAAGCTTTGCATTTCTAGGGTTTTGGTCCTCCCAGTGTTCTCCTTGTTGTAATGGCTTGAAATTTGGCATGGAGAATCCAGAGGCTATCTTATAGCTATCCTCAAAATTTCATAGCCAAAGGATCAACCGTTTGGGAGCAATTTGATTTTTGGCTCGGTTCTTGCAAGATTTCAGATTTTTACCCAAATCTGAAATTCTTGATTCTTGGAGTGGATTTCTTGTTATTGGTTCTTGGCTTAGTCTTCTGGGAGTGTTCCCTAGCTATCCTCAAAGTTTCTCAAGCCAAGAATCCAAGAATCGGTGCAAATCTCTCAATTTTCTGAATTTCCTGTTGGCTGTTTTTCTCGAGAGGTACTACCGCTCGGGGAGCGGTACTACCGCTCAGCGGTACTACCGCTTGACCAAGCGGTACTACCGCTCAGCGGTACTACCGCTTGACCAAGCGGTACTACCGCTTGAGGCCAGTTTTGCGCTGAATTTGCTTTTCTTGATTGCTTCCTTCTGGATCTAGTTTTTCAGTGTCTCTGTGATTTCCAGTGAGGGCTTATTTTCTCCTTCATAGCTCTCATAGCTACTGGAGAAGAAGATATTTGTTGGGGGCGATTTTTAAAGATCGACATTCACCCCCCCTCTGTCGCCATTTCGGTCCAACAATTGGTATCAGAGCCGGTTAGCTCTAATTCATAGATCTTAACCGGTCTCAAGAGCCATGGCGACGGACAAGTACTCGACCAAGCCGCCCGTTTTCGATGGCATCGATTACCCCTTCTGGAAGAGCCGAATGGAGACATACATCCAGGCTCAGGGGTACGCTATCTGGCGCAAGGTTAAGGTCCGGTTTGTTGTTCCTGCCGATGAGAACATCAATGCTGGGAATATGCATGATGTTGAGGCAAACGCTAAGGCAAGGAACATCATTATCCAGGGCCTGAGTCGTAGCGAGTTCGATCGCATCTCCCACCTGTCGTCCGCCTACGATATCTGGGTGACCCTCGACGCATACCATGAGGGCACCACCCAGATCAAGACGGTTCGACAGGACCAGTTCAAGCGCGAATACAACAAATTCGAGATGCTTGCTGGTGAGTCCCTAGATGAGTGCTTCGCTCGTTTTCACAAGATCTTGAGCAACCTCCGAGCGGTCGGTCTTACATACCCCGACTCGGACAATGCTCGTCAGATGCTTGCGGCACTCGATCTGCGAGTGTGGGAGATGAAAGTGACCACCATCAAAGACACGACAGACCTCTCGACCTTGACTCTTGACGCGCTGTACTCGCGCCTCAAGACTCACGAGATTGACGTTGTCTCTCGTAGGTCGAAGTCACAGTCGATGGCTTTGGTCACCGATCCTAGTTCAGCTTCTGGTCTCTCTTCTGAGTCTTCTTGTGGTTTCTCCCTTGCTGCTCTCTGTGACATAACTGATGATCAGTTAGAGCAGCTTGCGGATGATCAGCTGGCCCTCCTAGCCCGAAGGTTTTCCCATGCCTACAAGGGTAGGAGAGACAGAAAGAGAGGAGGACCAGTCATCTGCTTCGAGTGTGGTGGCCCCAACCACATCCGAGCAAACTGCCCCAAGCTTGGAAAGGGTAAAGGTGACTACGGCGGTTCGGGCAAGAACGACTACACCGACAAGAACCGCAACACGAAGCCTTCAGCACCTGCTCCGGGAAAGAAGAAGTTCCGCAACTTCGGGAAGGCCAAGAAGCTCTTCCACCGCGTCCTCACCGCCTTCGACGACCTCGACCTCAGCGAGGTGGAGGGATGGAGCGACGACGACGGGACGGGTGACCAAGAGCCCAAGGATGGCGGCGACGACTTCTCCGGCATGTGCTTCATGGCCCTCGAGGGCGAACTCAGCGACAGCGAGCTGTACTCCGACTCGGACGAGGTATGTCCCTCCTATGACCAACTTAATGAAGCTTTCCTTAAGCTAGGAGGTTTTCATGCTAGAGCTAGGACTAGGTGTACCGAGTTAGAGAAGGAAGTAGATAGACTGTCACGGGAGCTTACTTCTCTTACATCTGCTCCCTCCCGTGACGACTGTGATACATGCTGTGTTTTGCTGGGTGATTTGGAGAAGTTAAGGACCTCGCATGATAGTGTGTCCTCCGAGCTTGATTCTATTAAGGTGGAGAATGTTAGTCTGCTTGCTGAGTTAGAGTTGAGTAGGATGGCTGTTACCCTACTTACTACTGATGGGACTACTTCTCCCACCTCATGTGAGGTTAAGGACATTGCTGCTAGAGGACCTTATGCCATGCTCCTTGATCTGCCCGAGTCTTGTGAAAATTGCAATAATTTAAAGATGAACCTAAAATGGGCAGATCACAAGATTGCTGAGTTGCGTGCTTCTTTACTTGAGCCTACTGATTCATGTTTGAACTGTCCAAAGTTAACTGCTGAACTTGAATCTGTCTCAAAACAGTTTCAAGAAATGATTGACAACAACAAGAAAATGGCTCAGTATGCGACTAAGGATTCTGTTAGCTCACCATGCATTAGTTGTGATAAACTAAAACTTGAACTCGTTGCTTTGAATGACAAATGTGTGAAGCTAACTAAGGACTTACTAGAGAAGCCACAATCTGGTTGTGATATGATTGATGGTGTGGGGGAGAAGCCCCAGGGTAAGGGTGAGACGCCTAGAGACGCGAACCAACCTGCTAGTAGTAGGACTGTCTCCTCAGGGTCGGCTGTGCATGCACAAGCCATTCTCTCCTCTACTATTGGTTCTTCTTCTGCTCCCTTACCTCCTGCTGTTCCCTCTTCCCCCTGCTCTTCTTGCACCTCTCTCTTTCGGGAGTGTCAGTACCTTATGAACACTCTCGAGAGATTTGTAGGCGGCAAGAAGAAGCTTAATCTTATTCTAGACCAGTCCAAGATTTGCAGATTTAATCAGGGTCTAGGATATGACTATCATGAGGATATGAGGAAGTATCCACCTGCTGTGCTCAGACCCATAGCACCAGGTGTGATCGAGACCGAGCCCAGGACCGAGAAAGTCCAATTTAAGTCAGCGGGCTATGTCCAGGGGATTTCTGACAGCAAGGTGATTGCACCTGCTGCTTCGGCCTCTCAGAAGGCGAAGCCTGACCGTGCTACTTCTACCTCTCAGAGGATGAAGTATCACTGCACCTTCTGTCAGAAGGATGGACACACGGTTGATCGATGCTTCAGGCGCGCCAAGATTGCGCGTAGAGACCGTGTTGAGTCTCCTAGGCGTATTCAGGGTCAGCCCCAGATCCTGAGTGCACCTAGGACCAGCACGAGGTCTAGGTTTACTGCTGTTGATGGGTTTGGGCAGCATCGAGGACTTGGTTTTTCTGAGTCTTCTGTTTTTCGTCCTCATGCTGCTCCTGGTCATGACTTCCGCCGTCCTGAGGGTACATCTCGTTTCCCCCGTCGAGACAGTTACCCGCGGCGTGTTCAGCGTGTTGCCGGTGTTTCGACTCGCTCTCCCGTAGCAGTCGGACCCCGCAACAGCTCCAGGTCTGCTCACAGACCTTCTGCTTCTTTGAGTCACAGAGAGCGTAGGGTAGATAGAGGTCAGTCGTGCTTGACGACTTCATCTGCTCGACGTGTTGTTCAGTATTGGGTGCCAAAATCACTCTTGATTTACCCCAGTACTGATACTTTACTCTCTGTTTGACTCAGGTTCGCCGGGCAGGGAAGGGAAAGGTTTGGCTCGTAGACTCCGGGTGTTCACGACACATGACCGGAGATTCCCGTTGGTTTTCTTTCCTTGCCCGTGCTCCAGGTGATGAGACGATCACCTTCGGAGATGCTTCATCTGGGCGCGTCATCGCCAAAGGTACTGTGCGCATTAATGATTCTTTCATTCTGAAAGATGTAGCCTTGGTTAGTAAGCTGCAGTACAATTTACTTTCAGTCTCTCAGCTTACCGATGACGGTTTCGAGGTAAGCTTTAAGAAAAATGCTTGTAAAATTCTTGATTCTTCGGGGAGTCTGGTTTGCGGGATTTCTCGTTATGGGAGGATCTTTCGTGCTGATTTTTCTGAGTCTTCTGGTGATCCTCTCAGGTGTTTAGTTGCTTCTGAGTCCCGTGACCTTTCTTTCTGGCATAGGAGACTTGGTCATATCGGATTTGATCATTTGACCCGAGTTAGCAGCCACGATCTCATTCGTGGTCTGCCGAAACTCAAGATGGTCAAAGACCTTGTTTGCTCTCCATGCCGGCACGGCAAGATGGTTGCCGCTTCTCACCCTCCGGTCACAGTTACTATGACTGATGCACCGGGACAGCTGCTCCACATGGACACAGTTGGACCAGCTCGAGTGCAGTCAGCAGGAGGGAAGTGGTATGTTCTTGTTGTGGTCGATGACTTCTCGAGGTATTCTTGGGTGTTTTTCTTAGCCTCGAAGGATGAGACATTTTCGCATTTCCGAGGTCTTTTCAGTAGGCTTTCGGTAGAGCTCCCAGGTGCCTTACGAGCGATCCGCAGTGACAATGGCACGGAGTTCAAGAATTCCTACTTTGAGAGTTTCTGTGGTGAGACAGGTGTAGAGCACCAGTTCTCTTCTCCGCACGTCCCACAGCAGAATGGCGTCGTGGAGAGGAAGAACCGTACCTTGGTCGAGATGGCCAGGACGATGCTTGATGAGTACTCTACACCGCGGAAGTTTTGGGCTGAGGCTATAGCC
This sequence comes from Dendrocalamus latiflorus, assembly GCA_017311315.1. Taxonomy (NCBI): domain Eukaryota; kingdom Viridiplantae; phylum Streptophyta; class Magnoliopsida; order Poales; family Poaceae; genus Dendrocalamus; species Dendrocalamus latiflorus. The sequence continues at coordinate 7,939,458 of CM029646.1, forward strand.
ACCGCGTGCCATGTCTCAAATCGAGTTTTTCTTCGGGCACACTTGCACCGCACTTCTTATGAGTTGAGATACGGGCGAAAGCCCAGCGTCTCTCATTTTCGTGTGTTTGGTTGCAAGTGCTTTATTCTGAAGTCCGGGAACCTAGATAAGTTCGAGTCACGTTCTTGTGATGGGATCTTTCTAGGTTACTCGCCTTCTTCGCGGGCTTATAGGGTCTGGAACTGCGAGTCTAGTAAAATGGTAGAGACCTGTGAGGTGACCTTTGACGAGGCCAGTCCGGGGACTAGGCCCGATATCTCAGGTTCTTTAGAGCAGTCCGAGACCATCTTTGTGGATGATGAGGATGATGGAGATGACGGTTGTCTACCTGATCCTGTCCCTCATCCACCCCTTGAGGTGCCGTCTTCCACCGCACCCTGAGGTGATCAGCCCATGCCTTCTGCTTCTTCTGGAGCTGGTGGCTCTGTTCCTACCTCGTCAGCTCACGAGGTAGAGGCCACTTCTTCATCTCATCCTGGACCTCCTAGACATATCCAGAAAGCTCATCCTTCAGAGCAGATCATTGGAGACCTTTTCGAGCGTGTGACCCGCTCAAAATCTGGCTTATCTCAATTCTGTCTCCGTTCTGCTTTCATTGCCTCCTTTGAGCCCAAAGATGTTTCTCATGCTCTATCTGATGAGTCTTGGGTCAATGCTATGCATGAGGAGCTAGAAAATTTTGAGAGGAACAAGGTCTGGTCGCTTGTAGAGCCCCCGCGAGGTCACAATATTATTGGGACTAAGTGGGTGTTCAAGAACAAGCAGAGCGAGGATGGAGTGGTTATTCGGAACAAGGCTAGACTGGTAGCTCAGGGGTTCTCCCAGGTTGAGGGTCTAGATTTCGAGGAGACCTTTGCCCCTGTAGCTCGACTTGAGGCCATTAGAATCCTGCTTGCCTTTGCAGCTTCTAAGGGTTTCAAGCTTTACCAGATGGACGTCAAGAGTGCCTTTCTCAATGGCCTTATTGAGGAAGAGGTCTACGTCCGACAGCCTCCTGGTTTCGAAAACCCCAAATACCCAAACCATGTCTTCAAGCTTTCCAAAGCGTTGTATGGACTTAAGCAGGCCCCCAGGGCTTGGTATGAGAGGCTTAAGTCCTACTTGTTGAGTCATGGGTTTGAAATGGGTAAAGTAGATAAGACCTTGTTCATCCGCCGGCTTGGCGCTGACCTTCTGCTCGTCCAGATCTATGTTGATGACATTATCTTTGGCGGCTCTTCCCATACTCTGGTTTCCCAGTTCTCGGATGTCATGAGCACCGAGTTTGAAATGAGTATGATGGGTGAGTTGACCTTCTTCCTTGGCTTCCAAATTAAGCAGACTCGGGAGGGTACATTTCTTCATCAAGGAAAGTACACTCGTGACCTCCTGAGACGCTTCGACATGAGCGATGGTAAGCCTGTGTCGACTCCCATGGCTTCTACAGCCTATCTTGACCCAGATGAGGATGGTGAGCCAGTTGATCAGAAAGAGTTCAGAAGTATGATCGGCTCCCTTCTTTACCTCACCGCCTCGAGACCAGACATACACTTCTCAGTGTGTCTGTGTGCTCGCTTTCAGGCTTCTCCTCGCGTATCTCACCGCCAGGCGGTGAAGCGCATCTTTCGGTACCTTCGAGCTACCATTGACTATGGTATCTGGTACTCTTCCTCTTCTTGTCTTTCCTTGAGAGCCTTCTCGGATGCAGATTTTGCCGGCTGTAGGATAGATAGGAAGAGCACTTCTGGCACTTGCCAATTCATTGGCACTTCTCTCGTTTCCTGGTCTTCGAGGAAGCGGTCCGGTGTTGCACAGTCCACTGCAGAGGCCGAGTACGTTGCTGCTGCCAGTTGTTGCAGCCAGGTGCTTTGGATGGCTTCCTGCGGGACTTTGGGTTAGTTATCGACAGTGTTCCACTCTTTTGTGATAACACTTCTGCGATTAACATTGCTAAGAACCCAGTGCAACACTCTCGGACCAAACACATTGATATCCGTTTCCACTTCCTTAGAGACCATGTAGAGAAGGGTGATATAGTGCTCCAGTTTGTGGAGAGTGACCACCAGTTGGCTGACATTTTCACCAAGCCTTTGGACAGTTCGAGGTTTTCAGCTCTGCGGGGAGAGCTTGGGGTGGTTTGTCCTTACGGACTGTAGTGAGGGGGAGCTTGGGCTTTACTGCTTTACTATATTGATTATGCTTCTGTCTCATTTCTGTTGCATTGCACTCGGGGTGCATTTGGGTTTAGTCCTTCCAGCATAGGTTAGAGTGCTTCTCTTGCCGAGATGCTTAGACTTCTAACTCTTATCTTGTGCTTCCAGGATTAGCTGCTTCTTATCTCACTAGGTCGAGCTCACTCACTTCTTGTAGGTTCTAGCGAGGGTTGGGCCACCCTCGGGTAGACAGGGTACGTGTTTGCTCTCTAGTGTGTGATTTACTGTTAGCTGATTGTCCTGGAGTCATATGGGGTAGATGAGAGTCAGTCTGAGCCATAGTTGTCTCTATATCTTATCTATGCTTTAAGGACTGCCTGTTTTGGTTTTATTTGCCAGCTTCTCGATTTATTGCTTTGGTTCAGGGAGAGTTCATTTGGGAGCTTCTGGAGCTTAATTGTGACTTAACTCAACTTGAACTAAAAGTTGCATGTCATGTTGAGGGGGAGCTGGATTTTTTCTGCATTTTAGCATTTCGCATTGTAATATAACTACATTAAGTCTTGATTATTATTCTGTTATGACATGTTTACAATGCTTTACACCTTGCCATGATTTGTGCCTTATATGCTAGATTGATCATGACTTCATATGTGTAGACTAGCTTTTACCATGATAAGTTAATTAAAATTGCCCAACTTGAAGTAAAACTTGTCATGCTAGCATTTGAGTTTAGTCTTTCTGGAGTTATCTCTTTATGATTCATGCCATGTCAACTAGGCTTAGCTGAGCGTTGAATCTTTTATTGAGCCTTAGATTGAGCTATTTTAGTCTCTTGATGTAGCATGAGGTAGTACAATATGTTTAAAAAAAGATCTCTCTTGTGCGAAAAAAAAACTGATTTCACCAATCCTTTCTCATGAGACGGCTTGCCATTGCACTAGGCATGAACACAGGGGGAGTTTTGGATGACCTAGACTATCTTCTTAAGCTTCTCGCTTGGAGTAGTCGCATAAGGCTTGAGATCTAGCACAAAAAAAATCTCTTTTGTGCGAAAAAACTGATTTCACCAATTCTTTCTCATGAGACGGCTTGCCATTGCACTAGGCATGAACTCAGGGGAGTTTTGGATGACCTAGACTATCTTCTTAAGCTTTTTGCTTGGAGTAGTCGCATAAGGCTTGAGATCTAGCACATAAACAAAATTTGGGTTAGAAACGACCATGAGCTTTACAAAGACAATGTCTTATGTGCTCAAATTGCTTAAGCTACAAAAAGAACCAAGTACTTGCGCAAATGTTTCATTCTTGAGCTTAGCACTCTAGTTGGTCTCAATATTAGCTTCTTGGTTCCGCTTAGCTTACTTGACATGGCCGGCATCATCCTTGGGTATCTCTAGTTAGACTTTACCTCTTGATGACTTGGCATTCTCACTTAATGCACTATATTTCAGATTGTCATCTATGTGTTCTAGCTAGCTTATACATGTCAGGTCATGATCTAGATAGCTTTTTATAGAGTTATGGCTTGGTGTATCTCATTATGGTCAATATGGATAATTCTCATGGCTCTAAATGCTTAAATAAACAAACTTCAGCCATATTCATCCATTGACATGTCATATTCTCTCTATTGCATCTTGATGCGTTTATTGCCAAAAGGGGGAGAATAGAGAAGAAAAAGTCTGTTGGGAACAGTTTAGAGCTTTGTAGATCAATTTGCTCTTTCAGTTGTTGCTCTAGTGTTCCTTCTGTCGACATGGTCATTAGCTTCATTTCATTCTTTGGACCATGGTGGATTCTTCAAAATCAAACTCTTCTTAATGCTTTTTCTGCGTTTGTCAATAGACTCATCAAGGGGGAGATTGAGAGACCATGTGGTCGTGCTCCATGAGAGTGATGAGTAATTGACAAAGGTTTAGGTCAGTCGAGTTTGGTTTAAGTGGTTCGGAGTCGAGTCGTTGCGTGGCGCAATCGGGCTCGGTCGGACTTTGGTCAAATCTGGTCATTTGGGTTTAGGATGCATATTCTAATGTTTTGACAGGTTTTGACTTCATCTGTGGTAAGTGTAATAGTATTTACGCTTTCATGTGTCGAGCGGTGCTATTTGACGTGTTTCTTGTCTATGTGACTGCAGGACGTCGAGTTGGAGTCGTGGCGAGACACGGTGGACCGGACTAGGCGCAGGTGGCGCTGAGGTCAGAACGGTCGGGATGTGTCGAAGACGACGTGGACTCGAGGTGGTTGCGAGGCGTGCGAGGCAAGGAGCGCGGAAGCTTCCCGGAAGGTGCAGGAGGGGCGAATCGGGAAATTCGCGAGGCTGCACAAGTGGGAGCGGGCGCCGTTGGATTTAGCGGGCGTAACGGGGCGGAGGCCCGTTAGCCAGGCGCTATAAAAGGAGAGGAGGGGCTGCATGCCCTCCTTGAGCACTTGAGGTGGAATTAGGGTTTGCTAGAGTCAAAAGAGTCTTTAGTGGTTGCTTTAGGTTTTAGGCTTTAGTTGTTGAGAGTGGGTGGAGAAGGCAGAGGGCTGTTCTGTCCTCCATCGATGTGTTCTTGAGTGCTCCCTCCCTCATGTGTTCTTGAGTTGTGTTCTTGAGTAGAGAGGGAGAGGATGGTTTGAGTTGAGAGCTTGTAATCTTTCCTTTTGTATCAAGTCGGGGTATCGGGACTCCTCTGTGTTCTTTGTGATCCAAAAAATGAAAATCTGAAGTTTTTATTCCCGTGCTCTCTGTTCTTCCTTCGATGCTCTTTTGGTGGATTTCTTGAGATTTTGATTTTCGAGTTCTTGCTTGCTGTGGAGGTGTAAAATGGGTTGCTCCATGATGGGATAGTGCTTCAAGATCATTTGATCAATTAAAATCCCAGAGACAAGGTTTTAATCTCAGTTTTGCCTTTTTGACCTCCCCTGTTCAAGCTTTGCATTTCTAGGGTTTTGGTCCTCCCAGTGTTCCCCTTGTTGTAATGGCTTGAAATTTGGCATGGAGAATCCAGAGGCTATCTTATAGCTATCCTCAAAATTTCATAGCCAAAGGATCAACCGTTTGGGAGCAATTTGATTTTTGGCTCGGTTCTTGCAAGATTTCAGATTTTTACCCAAATCTGAAATTCTTGATTCTTGGAGTGGATTTCTTGTTATTGGTTCTTGGCTTAGTCTTCTGGGAGTGTTCCCTAGCTATCCTCAAAGTTTCTCAAGCCAAGAATCCAAGAATCGGTGCAAATCTCTCAATTTTCTGAATTTCCTGTTGGCTGTTTTTCTCGAGAGGTACTACCACTCGGGGAGCGGTACTACCGCTCAAAGGTACTACCGCTCTGACCAGCGGTACTACCGCTCAGCGGTACTACCGCTTGACCAAGCGGTACTACCGCTTGAGGCCAGTTTTGCGCTGAATTTGCTTTTCTTGATTGCTTCCTTCTGGATCTAGTTTTTCAGTGTCTCTGTGATTTCCAGTGAGGGCTTATTTTCTCCTTCATAGCTCTCATAGCTACTGGAGAAGAAGATATTTGTTGGGGGCGATTTTTAAAGATCGACATTCACCCCCCCTCTGTCGCCATTTCGGTCCAACAATTTGTCTAGGTCTTGTTAAGAACCAATAGTTATGCTGATTTTGACTTCAAGTTGGTGCTAGCAACTTTCAGTTAAAAATTTTTGTGTTCCACTTAAAAGCCTGCTTCAAGTGAACGGGGAAATTACAATGTTCTTCATTACTTGTAATTTGACAAGCATGGCACGGTCTAAAATTCAGAAAACATAGATCTATGATCAGAAAATATAAAAATTCTGGGCTACATATACAAGGATAAAGAGGGGGTTGGCTCCATAAAGGTGAATTCCAGCACCACAGCTGCCTCAAAGAAACATTAATCCAACAAGATTCTCTCCAGCACTCGGTAATACAAGCCAAAAACGATCAGTTGTGGTACAACAGTTCGGTGTCATGACCATATATTAAGATGAAATATACTATGTATTGGTGTCTTACTTGTGCCTTTCTTGCAAGTAATGCAGTTGTCGCCTCACACTCAGTGCCTCTGCATGTTCAAGCAAAAGACCACAAAATGTCAGAACATTCAGTAACCAATTTCAACTGTTTGAGGACTGTACACTGACAATGAATGAAACAAGCATGGAACATAGCATCACTACTACTTGACCAAAAGGAAGGGCATCGCTACTACCCTCATACAAAATATCAATAAAGGCACCACGTGAACCATATGCTAGATATCCGATAATCCATGTACAGCTAATTCTCAGGTTTAGTATTGTTAAACCAACCATCAATCAATTATCAAATAACCATCACAGATAATCTATACTAATAAACAGTAGGTAACATACCCTTAATTCCTGCGCGCGGCTGCCCAAGCCATGCACGCACTCATGGCCCGATAGGAGCAACGCACGCAGCAATCAGCATAAGAACCCCTCTCCTCTAAAAAAAATGGAACTACAAATGCAGTTCATACTACCTGCCAACAATTCACACAGAGAGCTTCAGCATATCTCCTCATCCATGCTTCTAGATCATTCTGTGGTGTACAAGCATTGGCACCCATCTTTTGATTCTCCCATGTCCCAGCACTCAGAGCATACAACTCTGGGTTTACACGTCCAATGCTAGAAATGGCACGACAGACTCATTTAGCAACTACTGAATTGAGCTCAACAATTATGAAAGGATGTAGGAACAACATCAATTAAAAAACAAAAAGAAATCAAACAAGAATATCTTGTAAGAAAAGCAACAATTAAATAGTGGTCTCTGGTCAAACCAGAGCAGTAACACAACTGAAGGCCATGGAATAAGCACAAAGCTAAGCTTACACACCTTCCAAAAGGAAAAGGTATACCAAGTAGTGCTGCTACGGTTACTGCAAAATCAAGCTACAACCAAAAAAATTAAGCAATATCGATAAAATAGAACAACCACATGAAAGAGCGCAATTAGCACTGACCTGCTGCATAGTGCTGACGCACACCTCTTTCCCATGCTAGAATGGCAACCCATCAGCAAAAAAGGAAATAAATCATGTGATTTGCATTCATATTGCTAGACATAAATAAAGGCAAGCAAAGTCTGACTAATACGAAATGCACTGCGATTAACTGATAAATGAACTAAATATCAACATCCAAAACTGTTTCTTGCAAACTTGCATTCCATCAAATGTACAAGGAAAGCAGTTATGTATAAATTATAAACCCCCTCCCACCCTGCATCCCTCCTCTTGGTTCTACAAAGCTACAAGCATGTTTAGTGTAATGCTTACCACCCATGCATAACCCAGTTAGGAGTTTAAAAATAGCCAATCACACCATGTCCTACAGAATTTTAGATGCCAAAGCCAAAACACGATAATAAAGAACTAAATATAGAAGTACAAGTATCTGTTCTGAGTGCCATTTTATTTCAAAATATTTTTTTAAAAAAGCATAATTCAGATGATAATATGGCCAATGAATGTTCCTTACAATTATTTGGAATTTTAGTCCTAGTCAAAACTATAAAAAAGGAGTAGATGCCGATAAGAAAATCATCCTTATTGGCATAGATCAGAAGAGCACTCAACTTATCATTAATTAGACACAACAAATAAGACAAATTAATGTACCAGATCAATATTGCATGAATTTTCACCAAGAACAGATAAGACAGCATTTGGTGGTCTCTTTGGACTTCATGCAAATAGCGACGTTTCAACCTGTAATTGACATAGCATTAGTTCTGACAGTTGTGCACTTAGCAACAAAACATAAGACAGATCACCTCTTCAGCAGTTCCTCCTCCATGGTCACCATTTAGGGTTTGGCCATGATCCCCCATTACAAGAAGTAAAGTATTCTCATGGGGACCACCAGGTGTGGAAAGGTTTTTCAATGTGCCAATTACATCCTATATGAGTAAAATAAAGGGGCCCATAAAATTGAAGTGGAGAACATAAATGAGGTGAAAGTAAATGTCTCCTATAAATAATTAGCGTAAGAAACAGATCAAATATTATCCATGAGGTAACTGACCTCTAGGATCTGATTGTATTGCTCCAACTTCTGGATCATTGGGGTAGAGTCAACACCAAATATATGCCCTGCATGGTCCTAAAGAAAGCTGATCTCACATGTTCCCAGTTCAAAAAAGAAAACGATGAAATGTGTAAGCTAAGACCAAAGTGATTGCATAATAACTTACCACACCAAGGAAATGTGCAATAAGAACATCCCAATCATTTTTGTGCAATGATGGAAGCAAGTGCTCAATAACACCATTGTCTACCTGATACGTACAATTCAATTGGTGATTCTATGGAAATTAAATGGAAGGCAAAAACAGCTCATCACAGAACAAGGACAAGAGTGATACAGATGAGATGACATACTGTGTCAAGATCTTTAACATTAAAAGAAGGGTATGGAAATGACTTGTTGAAGTGTTCAGGGTATAATTGTATCCATGTATCATCCCCCATCATGACTACCCTCTTTCCATTTTTGGCCAACTGATTGAGCACAAAGAAACAAAAGGCAACACACAATGTCATGGTTAACTATCCAGCATGAGCTATAAACTGAGTAATTCGACTGACACCATATTTTACTAAAGTTGAATGCAAGATGAGAAGAACCTGATGCATTATATTGTCCTCTACTATTGCTGGAGCTCCAAAGCTATTGCCGACATCGATAAAGGTAGGGAGACCACCCGTCGTGAGAGCCTGAGTATTGAGTTTTACAGCAAGGAAGTTGAGCCCATGAGGCAGAATACACAAAATTATGACCATTTTGTATTGCATTGAATTGTGTACAAGTCTACAAGATGACAGTTTTTCAGGGTAACTCCATTACTGAACGTATATCATGGGATCAATATGAACATCAACAGAGTTGATCACCTTAAGGCGTTGAAGGCTAGTGGTTGGTGGATCAGCAAGCGCTTTGAAGATCCTAGCAGAGGTCTTCTCATCAGCAGCCAACTTCTGCAGGACCTGCAACTTGTCCATCCATGGTTGCTTCTCTGCAGCAAATCTCGGGGATCAGCAAATAGTTACTAATTACCAGCTCACAATGTTCTTATTTTTCGTTGCGTAGAAGTAAAAAAAAGGAGCAATCACCTTGAAAGAATGTACTCGGTGCCACGAAATCGAACCTGCAAGATCAATTGTGTCAGCAATTAACGTGTTCTATTTTTTTAGAACAAGAATGACGCCATTGCAGAGCATGATCCCAACGGCCAGCAAGAAATCCCTTGAAGAGTGGACCAGGAAGGACCAAGAGTAGAAGCGATCAAGGAAGGATTCGACACCCGGAGGAGTCAGCTGGGGTTCTGGGAGCTGAGAAGGCGAGGTGACCTAAGGGCGTCGAGGACGACGATGATGAGGCGGTCGACGGCGGGAGGGGGCCAGGACGAGCACCCAGGGGAGACGCCGGTGCGGTCGTCTCGGTGGCTGTGTAAGTCGAGCTCGGTGCGGGTGAGGAGGAAGCCGCGGGTGAAGAGGTAGATGCTCAGCGAGTGGAGCGCGAGAATCGCGACGAATAGCAACGGCCACGCGCGGCGTCGGGAGCGGCCGCGGTGGCTCGCCGGCGCCGCCATCGACTCCGGTAGGCGTCAGCTCGGCACGGCGGCGGCGGCGGTTACCCACGGACGGATCTGAATAGCTGCGATTTGGGGGAGGGCCGAGAGATGGATGGCAACGTACATGCCCTTTATTTAGCGATTGACGGCCGGAGGTGGTGAGGTTGCGCCCCGGTGAATCTGGAGGAGATGAGGAGCGTCGGCGGTCGGAGTAGATGGCAAGGAGGAGAAGGGAGGCGGCCGGTGTAGAGGGTGGCGGCGGATGTGGAGAAACGGCGGCCGGATGGAGAAGTGGGTGCCGGCGCCGATCTGGACCGGGAAGCAAGGGGCGGCGTAGTGGAGGTGTGGCCGGAGAGGAGGACTGGCGGCGCAAGAGCAGAAGGTGGGGAAGGTGGCGGAGGAGCGGCGGAGGACTCTGTGGGGAGGAGGCGACGACGGAGGTCTCGGCGGAGGATCTGTGGGGAGGAGGAGAGCGGCGGAGGATTTGTGGGGAGGAGAGCGGCGGAGGATCTGTGGGGAGGAGGCTAGGACGGAGTGAAGTCTGCGGAGGAATCGAGGCGGAGCGGTTTGCGGGAGAAAGAGATGTGGAGAACGGACGCACGGGTTTCAATGATGTGCATGATCCGGATAATTTTGACCTTAGGATCTTCAATGAGTAAGAGAAGAAGGGTTGAAGAGAGATCCAGGCCATTCATTTGTATGAACTTGGATTACTTTGGTACACAAATCTGGGTGGACTTAGATTAGGCATGACTGTGGGGGTGGTTGAGGGGGTGGATTTAGTAAAGAAAATTTTGGTGTATTATAGAGTAGGGTAGATGATGATAGTCGTTGTTTGGAGTTTTAGACAGCAACCAATACAGAAAGAATATGATCGGTGGATTGAATATAGGATGACACATGTTGTTGGGAGTTTAGAGAGCACCCAATAAAGGAAGTGTAATTTCGGTGGATTAAGTCAATTATGGCAATCGCTGTTGGGAGTCTTAGACAGCAGTTAAAAAAGAGTGTGAGTCTTTGGTGGATTAAGTCAATGATGTCATTTGTGGTGAGGAGTCTTTAGGTCACAAAAACAATTATATGATATAATAATAGAAATGCTACTAGACGCGTTTTACAGCAAATAAAACAACCCGAGCCTCTCCTTTGTTAAGCCATGCATACTATTTATTTGCATTCTGTGTATTGGCTCGCGGAGCACGGGGTTGGAGTGCTCACACTCACTTTTGCGACAAAATTCAGAATCAGGAATCAGATCACCTCGCCTCAGCAACACGGTTGAACATGCTGGCTGAGAAGATGCAGATGTCAAGGGCTAGGTCGCGCACCTCCAGTTGGCTGCCTGTGGGCATGTCCTGAAGGTCCCACCTGTGTGCTTCGTTCTTCCGCTGCTGCAATTTCATGATTTCGGCCTAATCGGCCCATGAGTAAGTCTACTAATTTACTTTAGCTTCCACATGATATGAAATTTGATATCCATTACTGTAACTGTGAGCACTATCTACTGATCCAGGGAATAGTGCGGTGGAATCACAGAGGAATCCGGATTGTAATATCTGGGCTCCTACATCCTCTACCCCTTCAAGAGGTGACAACGGAGCTGGCACCTAGTCGAAGTAGACGTGCGAGCGCTCCGTCCCATATCCTTCGAAGTGGTGGCAGCAGAGCTGGCGCCTAGTCGGAGTAGACGCGCGAGCGCTCTGTCCCCTATCCTTCAAAGTGGTGGCAGTGGAGCTGGCGCCAAGTCGAAATAGACACGCGAGTGCTCCGTCTTCTACCCTTCGAAGTGGTGGCAGCGGAGCTAGCGCCTAGTCGAAGCAGACACACGAGCGCTCCGTCCCCTATCCTTCGAAGTGGTGGCAGTGGAGCTGGCGCCTAGTCGAAGTAGACACGCGAGTGCTCCGTCCTCTACCCTTCGAAGTGGCGGCGGCGGAGCTGGCGCCAAGTCGAAGCAGACGCGCGAGTGCTCCGTCCTCTATCCTTCGAAGTGGTGGCAGCGGAGCTAGCGCCTAGTCGAAGTAAACGCGCGAGTGCTCTGTCCTCTACCCTTCGAAGTGGTGGCAGCAGAGCTGGCGCCTGTCGAAGTAGACGCGCGAGCGCTCCATCCCCTATCATTCGAAGTGGTGGCAGCGGAGCTGGTGCCTAGTCGAAGAGGACGCGCGAGTGCTCCGTCCCCTATCCTTCGAAGTGGTGGCAGCGGAGCTGGCGCCTAGTCGAAGTAGATGCGTGAGCGCTCCATCCTCTGCCATTCGAGGCTGACCCGCGGGCAGAGCCGCGTCCCAGCGCTGACGATCTCCATACTTTCTATCATGGGGCGCGCGCGGGGACAGCATCCGCGCGTCTTGTTTGCACTCCATGGGGTGCGCGGGGGGGGGCAGCATCTGCTGCGTCCTATCTACACCCCGTAGAGTGCGCACGGAGGCATGCCTCTGCTGCGTCCCATTTACACTCCGGAGAGCGCGCTGCAGAGACAAGCCTCTACTGCGTTTTACTTATACTCCGGAGAGTACACACAGGGACAATGCCCACACGTGCGCGGGAACATCCGCGTCTTGTTTGTACTCCGTAGAGTGCGTGGGAACATCAACCATGTCTTATTTATACTCCGGAGAGTACGCGTAGGGACAGCGCCTACGCGTGCGCAGGAACATCCGTGTCTTGTTTATACTCTGTAGAGTGCGCAGGGACAACATCCGCGTCTTGTTTATACTCCGTAGAGTGCGCACAGAGGTGGACCTTAACGTTGCGTCTTATTTATACTCCGTGGAGTACGCACGGAGGCGAACCTAGATGCCGCGTCTTATTTATACTTCGTAGTGCATGCAGAGGCGGACCTCGATGCTACGTCTTATTTATACTCCGTAGTGTGCGCGCGGAGGTAGACCTCGACGTTGCGTCTTATTTATACACCGTAGAGTGCGCGCCGAGGCGTTCCCCCGCCCGTCTTTGTTTATACTCATGGAGAGTGCAAACGTGTGTCTTTGTTTATACTCGTGGAGAGTGCGCGCGAACGCGTGTCTTTGTTTATACTCACAGAGAGTGCGCGCGCGAACGCGTGTCTTTGTTTATACTCACGGAGAGTGCGCGCGAACGCATGCCTTTGTTTATACTCACAGAGAGTGCGCGCGCGCGAACGCGTGTCTTTGTTTATACTCACAAAGAGTGCGCGCGCGAACACGTGTCTTTGTTTATACTCACGGAGAGTGCGCGTGCGAAAGCGTGTCGTTGTTTATACTCACGGAGAGTGTGCCCGGAGGCTTCCCTTTTGCGCGGTTGAGCGATTACAAAAGATAGGGTACTAACCGCTAATCGCTATAGGGCGGGAACAGCAGCGACTGTCGTTGCCATGGCAGCGAGGAAGCCACGGTGGGAGCCTCTACGGCTGGAGCGATCCCTGTGGAAGCCCGGCGGGGTGCTTCTTGAAGTCGCCGAGGGCCCTTGCGCTGGCGTGCCTAGCCTAAGAGTCCCGTTGGACCTCGTGATGCGGGCCTCAGGTACAGAGCTCTATGCGCCGGGCCATATCCTGGACGCTGTGGGCGGTGATGATACCCCGCGGGCCCGAGAGCTTCATGCATAGGAAGCCGTGGTGTGGAACTGCCCTAAAGGAATTGAGGGTTGGTCGCCCCAATATGGCGTTGTAAGGGTACGAAATATCGACGACGTCGAAGGTGACGTCTTCGCTCCTCACATTGTCGTCCCGGCCAAAGGAGATCTGCAGGCATATCTGGCCCAGCGCCCTCAGGGGCTGATCTCCAAAGCCCTGTAGCGGAATTTTCGAGGGGCCCAAGCGACTTCGGGGATCTTCATCTGGTCGAAGGCCGCTGCAAACAAATTGTTCGCGGAGCTCCCTCCATCTACTACGACGCGCTTAACGTCGTACCCTGCGATGGCGACCTGGATGACCAGGGGATCCTGGTGGGGGAACTCTACGCCCTCGGCGTCAGCGGGCGTGAAGGTAATTTCATGCTGCGCCCAGTCCGGCGGTGCCTGCGCCGAGTATGCCGCCACGTGGTGTAGCCTCCGCGCATAGGCCTTCCGCTGCCACGCTGAGGCGAACTCCAGCGAGGAGCCCCCGGAGATGACGTTTATAACCCTGCGCTGGGCTCCCTCCGGGGCTTGGATTCGCAGGGGGCCCTCCCGAGGCTGCAACCCCTGATCCTGGATCCGCATGGAGCCTTCCAGGGGTTGCTGGACGTGGGCCATGACGGGCGGTCTCACCTCGAGGTTTCTATCCCTGGTGACGCTTTGTCGGAGTGCCGCGATGGTGGTGCATGCTCGCGTGTCGTGGCTGCCTCGACCATGTACCTCGCACCACTGACCGTGGTGCTGGTCATCATATTTCACGTGGGTTCTATCATCGTGACCCCGACCGCGCCCCCGCCCCCGGCCCTGGCGAGCCCTGCTGCCACAGTCAGCAGGAATCGTTGTCTTCGGAGCCCCCCTCAATGTCAAAGACATAGCGGCCTCTCCGAGACTTCTACTGGCCGCGCTTAGGCTTGTTGCCGAACGAGCCCTTGTGTTGGGCATCCTTGCGCTCGGGGGTGTCCTTCGATGGCTCCTGCTTGTGCTTGCCCTTCGAGGAGCCCTTCTTCAGTGAGTCTCCATTCTTTGTCGTGCCCTCCGCCTGATTGGTGTCTGAGTCGTCACCTTGGCGCCGCTGCGTGTCTTCTTCCGCTCTGGCGTACTCTTCCATCTTGTAGAAAAGCTTCACCACAATCTTGATTGGCTTTCGCGTGTTATATTCGGCCAGCGGCCCCGGGCGGAGGCCCTGTACCACTGCGTTGATGATGGTTGTCTCGTTGACATCCTTGACCTGGCAGCGGACCTTCGCGAAGCGCTTGAAGTACTCTCGGAGCTTCTCCGAGGGTTTCCGCTTGACGGCGAAGAGCTGATCCGTGTCGACGCGCTCAATGTAGTTCCCCTGAAAGTTGTTGTAGAGGAGGTCGCGGATATGTTCCCATGCGTAGATGGAGTTTGGCTCTATGGTGAAAAACCAAGAGAGCGCCACTCCCTGTAACGCAAGGGGGAGTCCCTTCGCTTTCGTGGTGTCGTCCCCTCCTACAGCTTCGATGGCGGTCTCGTACACATGCATGAACTCCCGAGGGTCCGTGTCGCCTTTGTACGGCTCAATGGTGCTAGAGAACTTGAAGTCGTCCGGCCACGCCGACTACTGCAAGCCCGCAGAGAGTGGGGACTCCGGGTCCACGCGTCACAGCAGGACACGGCTGGACGTGGGAGCGTCGCGGCTGTCCACCCGTTCTGGCGTGGGCTCCAGCGCGACCACCGGCGGGGCCTGCTGACTCCGAGCGTCTTGCATATCCCGCACGGCTCCCCGGAGATCCGCTAACTCCCGCTGGAGCATGCCGATGGCTGTCAGCAGGGCGCTCTCCGCTGTTGGCGTAGCCGGAGCAATCGGCGCGCCCGGTCGGACTGCCGGGACAGCGGCGACCATGGCCTGCGCCCCCGGGTTGCCCGATGCGCTGACGTGGTAGACTCCGGAGTCGGTGACGAGGCCCGCATTGCCGCTGGAACCGCTCGCCGCTCCCGCACCGGGTTTAGGGACGATGGCCGTGCCAACATGGGCGCCGGCGTTGGCGCCCCCGACTACCCGGTCGGTGCTGCTGGTGTTGACCGTCATGCCCGCGGTGGGGTCGCTCGTCTCGCGCGGGGTGGGGTCGGCCACCACGTCAGCGGTGGAGTCGATCATCGCACACAGGGCGGGGCCGGCCGTCGTGCCAGCAGGGGCGGGGTCGATCGTCACGCCATGAGCGTCGATGTTCGTGGTTGCCACACCCGTGTCGTCGTCCACGCCCGCGACCGCCGATGCCGAAGCCCTGGTGTTGACGTGGGACTACGTCGCGCCCCCTTCTTCTTCTTAGCCGCCGATGATGAAGCCTTCTTCGGTGCCATCCTTCTTCAGATCATGAGGCTTGCTCTTGTCCTCCCCACAGACGGCGCCAACTGTTGTGGTTACAGACCAAATAGAGAGAGAGGTATGGTAGTGGAGAGTTAGATGAGCAATGCTTAGGGTTTCCCATGGCCTATATCGTATATATATCCACATGGGGAGTGTTTTTACAACCTTGCCCTTACACCTGAGTATCCCATGAAGGGTATTTTTGTCATTATACATGTCCCATTTTGGGCCTTACAACCTTCTAACAGGCCGGCTGGGCTTAGGTGGGGGCCACCCCTACAACAACATCCATCTCGCCTGGGCCCTCGATATGCTCGCCCTCGTTCCATGCGACATCTTGTAGGCCTGAATACCTCACATCCAACCTGAGGTAATTCCCGGGCAGACAATGATCTAACAAAGGAATTTAAATAGCAAGGATGAATACTTACGTACTCAGCAAGCAATAATAGCAACAAAATACAACTGGATGACCCATCTCTTTATCATCATTTCATTTTCTATCTTATCTCTCCCTTCAGAAAATAGGTTATCAAATTAAGTGGAATTTCAAGGTTTAATATTTGAAAATACTACTAGTCACCTAGGTGAAGAGAAAGATCCCCAGTTGGTCTCTGTAGCAATTGGTTCATCCGTATTTCCTTAGATGTGGCGCCGAGTTTGGAGTATAGAATGTTTTCCCTAGTTACGTTATTATATCTCCACCTAATTATTCTTAGTCCGTGACCTGGGGTGGTTTCTCACCCTCACCCGACACCCATCGACCTCAAAGTCGTCGTTGGTCAGGCCTATCTTACCTTTACCCAACATTGCATTGCGCTAATATATGCGCATTAGATCCCCTACTTCCGAGCTCTATACCAGTTCTTAGTTCTGAACCGTCTGTGGTATAACCATATCACAGATGGTTAATAACAAAAACCGTCTGTGAAATGATTGATATCACAGACAGTACAATGTTTGAAACTGTCTTGAATATATATCATAGACGGTTTAGAACATCGAGCCGTTTGTGATAGCTATTTCCAAAGCGATTTTATTTGCTCTTTTTCGGCTAGCCTCAGGATATGCTAGCCATGCCCTCTGAAAACAAGCAAGATCATGTATATTGCATAGGACAATCATTACAAAAATCACACAGATAAATGAAATAGCACTAGCAGATCAGTTCTTTCGCACATAAAAAGAGATCTTTTTGCTTTAAACAGTTGTACTAACTCATGATTTATCAAGAAACGATCATAGCTCAATTAAAGATTCAAAGCTCAATTTAGCCAATTTGACATGGCATGAATTATAAGAAGATAACTAAAGACAGACTAGTTTCAAGAACTAACATGACATGTCTTAATTCAAGTTGACGACACATATAAAGACATGATAAATCTAGCAAATAAGCACAATCATGGCAAGGTGTAAAGCATTGTAATCATGTCAACTAAGGATAATAATCAAGGCTCCATGTAATTATATTACAATGCAGAATGCTAAAATACAAGAAAATCCAGCTCCCCCTCAACATGTGATGCATATTTTAGTTCAAGTTGAGTTAGGTCAATGTTAAGCTCCAGAAGCTCCCAAATGAACTCCCCCTGAACCAAAGCTATAAACTGAGAAGCTGAGAAAGAAAACAGAAAAGACAGTCCTTAAAGCATAGACAAGATATAGAGGATACTATGGCTCAGACAGACTCTCATCTACCCCATATGACTCTAGGACTATCAACTGCTCATCTAACACACTAAGGAGCAAATACGTTCCCTGTTTACCCAAGGTGGCCCAACCCTTGCTAGAACCTATAAGAAGTGAGTGAGCTCGACCTAATGAGAAGAGGAACAGCTAATAAGCAGCATCCTAGATCACAAGATGAGAGAAAGAAATCTAAGCAACTAGACAAGAGATACACTCTAATCTATACTGAGAGGACTAACCCAATGCACCCCGAATGCAATGCAAAACAAAATGAGAACAGGAGCATAATAAATATAATAAAGCAGTAAAGCACAGAAACTCCCCCTCACTACAGTCCATAAGGACAGACCACCCTAAGCTCTCCCCGCAAGGCTGAAAACCTAGAGCTATCCAAAGGCTTGGTAAAGATATCAGCCAACTGGTGGTCACTCTCCACAAACTGGAGCACTATGTCACCCTTCTCCACATGGTCTCGAAGGAAGTGATATCGAATATCAATATACTTGGTTCGGGAATGCTGCACTGGGTTCTTAGCAATATTAATAGCAGAAGTGTTATCACAAAAGAGTGGAACACTGTCTATAACTAACCCAAAGTCCTGCAGGGTCAAAGCCATCCAAAGTACCTGGCTGTAGCAACTAGCTGCGGCAACGTACTCAGCCTCTGCAGTAGACTGTGCAACACCGGATGCTTCCTAGAAGACCAAGAGACATGAGAAGTGCCAATGAATTGGCAGGTGCCAAAAGTGCTCTTCCTATCTATCCTACAGCTAGCAAAGTCTGCGTCCGAAAAGGCTCTAAGGGAAAGATAGGAAGAGGAAGAGTACCAGATGCCATAGTCAATGGTAGCTCGAAGGTACCGAAGAATGCGCTTCACCACCTGGCGGTGAGATACGCGAGGAGAAGCTTGAAACTGAGCATAAAGACACACAGAGAAGTGTATGTCCGGTCTCGAGGCAGTGAGGTACAAGAGGAAGCTAATCATACTTCTGTACTCTTTTTGATCAACTGGCTCGCCATCCTCATCCGGGTCAAGTGAAGCTGTAGAAGCCATGGGAGTCGACACCGGCTTACCATCGCTCATGTCAAAGCGTCTTAGGAGGTCACGAGTGTACTTGCCCTGATACAAGAAAGTACCCTCCCGAGTCTGCTTGATCTGGAAGCCAAGGAAGAAGGTCAACTCACCCATCATGCTCATCTCAAACTCGGTGCTCATGACATTCGAGAACTGTGAAACGAGAGCATGAGAAGAGCCACCAAAGATGATGTCATCTACATAAATCTGGACGAGCAGAAGATCAGTGCCATGCCGGCGAATGAACAAGGTCTTATCTACCTTACCCATCTCAAAACCATGACTCAACAGATAGGACTTAAGCCTCTCATACCAAGCTCTAGGGGTCTGCCTAAGTCCATACAATGCTTTGGAAAGCTTGTAGACATGGTTTGGGTATTTGGGGTTCTCGAAACCTAGAGGCTGTCTCACATAGACTTCTTCCTCAATAAACCCATTGAGGAAGGCACTCTTGATATCCATCTGGTAGAGCTTGAAACCCTTAGAAGCTGCGAAAGCAAGCAGGATTCTAATGGCCTCAAGTCTAGCTATAGGGTCAAAGGTCTCCTCAAAATCTAGACCCTCAACTGGGAGAAGCCCTGAGCTAGCAGTCTAGCCTTATTTCGAATGACTACCCCATCCTCACTCTGCTTGTTCTTGAACACCCACTTAGTCCCAATGACATTGTGACCTCGAGGGGGCTCAACAAGCGACCAGACCTTGTTTCTCTCGAAATTCTCTAATTCCTCATGCATGGCATTGACCCAAGACTCATCGGATAGTGCATGACTAACATCCTTGGGCTCAAATGAGGAAATGAAGGCAGAATAGAGACAGAATTGTGACAAACCAAACTTTGAGCGTGTGACACGCTCAAAGAGGTCTCCAATAATCTGCTCTGAAGGATGGTCTTTTTGGATGTTTTGGGGAGGTCCTGGATGAGATGAAGAAGTGGCCTCTACCTCATGAGCTGATGAGGTAGGAACAGAGCCACTAGCTCCAGAAGAAGCAGAAGGCATGGGCTAATCTCCTCGAGGTGCAGTGGAAGAAGGCACCTCAAGGGGAGGATGAGGAACTGGATCAAGTAGATAACCCTTATCTCCATCGTCCTCATCATCCACAAAGATGGTCTCGGACTGCTCTAAAGAACCTGAGATATCAGGCCTAGTCCCCGGACTGGCCTCGTTGAAGGTCACCTCATAGGTTTCTACCATTTTACTAGTCTCGCAGTTCCAAACC
The DNA here is from genome assembly GCA_017311315.1 of Dendrocalamus latiflorus. Lineage (NCBI taxonomy): Eukaryota > Viridiplantae > Streptophyta > Magnoliopsida > Poales > Poaceae > Dendrocalamus > Dendrocalamus latiflorus. The sequence goes on from CM029646.1 coordinate 7,959,099, forward strand.
CTATAAGCCCGCGAAGAAGGTGAGTAACCTAGAAAGATCCCATCCCATCGAACTTATCTAGGTTCCCGGACTTCAGGATAAAGCACTTGCAACCAAACACACAAAAATGCGAGACGCTGGGCTTTCGCCCATATCTCAACTCATAAGAGGTGCGATGCAAGTGTGCCCTGAGAAAAACTCGATTTGAAACATGGCACGCGGTGGCTATAGCCTCAGCCCAAAACTTCCTCGGTGTAGAGTACTCATCAAGCATCGTCCTGGCCATCTCGACCAAGGTACGGTTCTTCCTCTCCACAACGCCATTCTGCTGAGGGACGTATGGAGAAGAGAACTGATGCTCTACACCGGTCTCATCGCAAAACCTCTCAAAGTAAGAATTCTTGAACTCCGTACCATTGTCACTATGGATCGCTCGTAAGGCACCCGGGAGCTCAACAGAAAGCTTACTAAACAAACCCCAAAAATGGGTAAACGTCTCATCCTTCGAGGCTAAGAAAAACACCCAAGAATACCTCAAGAAGTCATCGACCACAACAAGGACATACCACTTCCCTCCTGCTGACTGCACTCGAGCTGGTCCAACTATGTCCATATGGAGCAGCTGTCCTGGTGCATCGGTCATAGTTACTGTGACCGGAGGGTGAGAAGCGGTAACCATCTTGCCGTGCCAGCATAGAGCACAAACTAGATCTTTGACCATCTTGAGTTTCGGCAGACCACGAATGAGGTCGTGGCTGCTAACTCGGGTCAAATGGTCAAATCCGATATGACCAAGTCTCCTATGCCAGAAAGTAAGGTCATGGGATTCAGAAGCAACTAAACACCTGAGAGAATCACCAGAAGACTCAACAAAATCAGCACGAAAGATCCTCCCATAACGAGAAATCCCGCAAACTAGACTACCCAAAGAATCAAGAATTTTGCAATTGTTTTTCTTAAAGCTCACCTCATAACTGTCATCGGTAAGCTGAGAGACTAAAAGCAATTATACTGCAGCTTACTCACTAAGGCAACATCTTTTAAAATAAAAGAATCATTAACGCGCACAGTACCTTTAGCGATGACGCGCCCAGACGAAGCCTCTCCAAAGGTGATCGTCTCGTCACCTGGAGCACGAGCTAGGGAAGAGAACCAACGAGAGTCTCCGGTCATATGACGAAAACAACCGGAGTCTACAAGCCAAATCTTTCCCTTCCCAGCCTGGGAAACCTGAGTCAAACAGAGAGTGAAGGCTCAGTACTGGGATAAATCAAGAGTGATTTTGGCACCAAATACTGAGTAACACATCGAGCAGAAGAAGTAGTCACACACGACTGACCTCTAACCACCCTACACTCTCTGTCGCTCAAAGAAGCAGAAGGTCTACGAGCAGACCTGAAGCTATTGTTGGATCCGACTGCTATGGAAGAACGAGTCAGAGTACCAACAACTTGCTGATCACACCGCGGGTAGCCATCTTGACGGGGGAAACGAGATCTACCCTTAGGACGGCAGAAGTCATGACCAGAGGCATATCGAGAACGAAAACCAGAAAACTCAGAAAATCCAAGTGCTCATGCTGCCCAAACCCATCAGAAGCAACTCTAGACCTCATGTTGGTCTTAGGTGCACTCAAGGTCTGGGGCTGACCCTGAATACGCCTGAGAGCCTCAACACGGTCTCTACCCACGATCTTGGCGTGCCTGAGGCATCTCTCTATCGAGTGTCCATCCTTCTGACAGAAGGTACAATGGTACTTCACCTTCTGAGAGGTAGAAGTAGCACGATGAGGCTTCGCCTTCTGAGAAGTCAAAGCAACAGGTGGAACCACCTTACTGTCAGAAATCCCTTGGATAAAACCCGCTGATTTGAATTCGACTTTATCAGTTCTGGGCTCAATCTCGATCACACTTGCTGCTATGGGTCTAAGTATAGCAGGTGGATGCTTCCTCATATCCTCAGAAAAATTGTATCCTAGACCTTGATTAAATTTGCAAATCTTGGATTGGTCTAGAATAAGATTTAGCTTCTTCTTGCCTCCTACAAACCTCTCGAGAGTGTTCATAAGATACTGACACTCCCGAAAGAGAGAGGTGCAAGAAGAGCAGGGGGAAGAGAAGACAGCAGAAGGTAAGGGAGTAGAAGAAAAACCAACAGCAGAGGAACGGATGGCTTGTGCACGCACAGCTGACTCAGAAGGGACAGTCCTACTGCTAGCCATTTGGTTCACGTCGCTAGGCGTCTCTAGCAAACCCTCATGCTTCTTCCCAATAGCACTCACATTACAAGCAGATGGTGACTTCTCTAGTAGGTCCTTAGTTAGCTTCACACATTTATCATCCAATGCAATCAACTCAGATTTTAGTTTGTTACAATTATTGCATGGTGAGCTAAGAGGGTCCTTAGAAGCAAACTTAGCCAATTTGTTATTGTCATCAACTAATTCTTGAAACTGCTTAGAGACAGATTCAATTTCAGCAGTCAGCTTGGAACTATTCACACATGAAGCAATAGGCTCAAGTAGAAAAGCTTGTAACTCAGCAATTTTATGATCTGCCCTTTTTAAGTTCGTCTTCAAAGTAATGCAACTTTCACAAGATTCAGGCAGATCGAGAAGCATGGTATAAAGACCTCTAAACACATTGTCCTTATCCTCACATGAGGTGCAAGAAGTAGTCTCAACAATGGAAGATAAAATAGCAGCAGTCCTACTCATCTCTAATTCAGCCAAAAGACTAACATTCTCCACCTTAAGCAGATCTAGCTCAGAAGACACACTATCATGAGAGGTCCTTAGCTTCTCCATATCACAAAGCAAAGTACAACATGTATCACATTCGTCATGGGAGGGAGCAGATATAAGTGAAGTAAGCTCCCGTGACAATCTCTCTACTTCCTTCTCCAACTCGCTACACCTAGCTCTAGATCTAGCATGAAATCAGCCTAGCTTAAGAAAAGCTTCATTTAGCTGGTCATCGAAGGGATATACCTCATCGGAGTCGGAGTAGAGCTCGTTGTCGCTGATCTTGCCCTCAAGGTCCATGAAGCACATGCCGCTGAAGTCCTCACCATCCTTGGGATCTTGATCATCTTTCCCATCATCGTCGCTCCACCCCTCCACCTCGCTGAGGTCGAGGTCGTCGAAGGCGGTGAGGATGCGATGGAAGAGCTTCTTGACTTTGCCAAGGTTGCAAAACTTCTTCCCTTTGCTTGGGGGCTTCTTGAAGCGGTTCTTGTCGGTGTAGACGTTCTTGCTCGAACCGCTGGAGTCGTTCTTGCCCTCCAACTTGGGGTAGTTTTCCCAAATGTGGTTGGGGCCACCACACTCGAAGCAAATCACTCGTCCTCCTCTCTTTCTCTCTCTAGCCCTCTTGTAAGCATGAGAAAATTTTTTGGCTAGGAGAGCTAGTTGGGTTTCTGAGAGCTACTCTAGATGCTCATCATCAATATCACATAGAGCAGCTAAAGAAAACCCGAGAGAGTGTCAGCAGAAGAACCAGAGGCAGGACTGGGATCGGTGACCAAAGCCATCGACTGTGACATCGACTTGCGAGAGACAATGTCAGTCTCGTGAGTCTTGAGGCGTGACTACAACGCATCAAGAGTCAAAGTTGAGAGGTCCATGCTGTCCTTGATGGTGGTCACTTTCATTTTCCACACACGCAAATCCAAGGCCGAAAGCATTTGGCGAGCGTTGTCCGAGTCGGGGTATGTGAGACCGACCGCTCGGAGGTTGCTCAAAATCTTGTGGAACCTCGCAAAGCACTCATCAAGGGACTCGTCAGCGAGCATTTCAAACTTGTTGTAATCTCGCTTGAACTGGTCTTGTCGTACCGTCTTTATTTGGGTGGTGCCCTCATGGTAAGCATCGAGGGTCTCCCAAATATCGAAGGCAGACGAAAGATGAGAAATGCGATCAAACTCATTTTGGCTCAAACCTTGGATGATGATGTTCCTTTCCTTAGCATTCGCCTCAACATTAGCCATGTTTCCGGCATTGATGTTCTCATCGGTAGGAACAGCAAAGCGAACTTTGACCTTGCGCCAAATCGCATAGCCCTGAGCCTGAATATAAGTCTCCATCCGACTCTTCCAAAAGGAATAGTCTATCCCATCGAAGATCGGGGGCTTGGTGGAATACTTATCCGTTGCCATGGCTCACAGACCGGTTAAAGATCTATCAAGAAGAGCTAACCGGCTCTGATACCAATTGTAGGATCGTAAATGGCAACAGAGGGGGGTGAATGGTGCCCTTTAAAAATTGTCCCCTCAAAGTATCCACAACCAATTTCTCTCCGATAGCTATTACGAGCTATGAAAAGAAAAGTACATACTCTCTGGAACCTCAAACAAACAAGAGAAAAAGGGAGACAACATCCAGCAGACAAAACATGAAATTGCACAGGCTGGAAAGGGGGTGGCCGGTCAGACCGCAGGCATCAGGCCGGTCTGACCGCAACCTGGCCGACGGTCAGACCGCCCGGGCCACACCGGTCTGACCGGCCCTGTAAGCCCGGCCTAACCGCCTTTAAAAGTTCGGTCTGACCGCCCAAACCCTAGAACTCGGGTCTCTCGGCTGAAAGCAGGACTGAAATGTTTAGAACTTCAGAGAAGAGATCAAATCATGGAATTCTCCGGTTCCTTTTTGGCTATATGAAAAAGACTTTAGATTAAATAGCAAAAGGACCTTAAAAGACAAGAGAAACCACCAAAAAGGCAAGGTAATTGAGAAATGAGTAAAAGTCTGAAAATGAAATGAGTTTGAGAGTAATTTTCAGATTTTACTAGAATCTTCAATCCGTTGCCTAAGAAACTTTGCAATCTCTTTAGCAATGACCAGAGGACTTGAAAACCAAAACCTTAAGCCATCTTTTGAAGAGAATCACAAAGTTCTCATATTGCTCTGTCATAGAACCCTAGCTACAGGGAAAAGCAGAGGAAAATGATGCAAGGAATCTTTAGGAAAATCATGGCTATTAAATGTTTGCTCTCAGAGATAGATTAGCCAAAAGGCTTGGATGATGATCCCTAGTTCAGAGCATAGCTATTCCATAGCCAAAACACCCAAAAACTCAATTCAATCCATAGAAATCAAAAAAAGGCATTCAAAAGAACAAAAGACAGTAAAAGACTGAAACTCGAGATAACTCAAGGAAATCCATTACTGAGAGATGGATGATTACAAAAATGAGAGTTCTACGTCCCCATACGCAATTAATACAAGGAAATCACTACATGCTTCAGTGTGCTCACGCAGGAGCTCTCAGAGCACAAACACACCTACTACACTTCAGCTCTCTACTCTCCAGTGCAATGCATACTCATTTTTTTCTTTGCTCTGCCTTCCCTCTCCTCATTTGAAAGCAGCACCTCACCCTCAAGTGGCAAAACAAGAAATGTCATACAACACCCACTCCTCTACCTCACACTCCATATGAGGCAAAAGTCAAAAGGGGTCAAACCAAATGGAGGGAAACAACCTCCCTCTCCAATCTTGAGTCAAATTTTGGATTTGCCCCTCAAGCACCTTCCCGGAAGCTTCCCACATCCGGTACCTTGATTGTCTGGACCTCGACTCCTCCCTGAGTCTAGTCCGGTCCGCTTCGCTGCACGCGACCGCACCCGGCATCCTGACCGTCTGGACCTCAACTCCTCCCTGAGTCTCATCCCGATCCACTCGCCGCTGCTCGTCGTGTCCACCTGACACCGACCGAGACCTCCGACTCCACCTGAGTCTAGTCCAGGTCTGTTCCGTCGCACCCGACTGCAACCGACCTCCAAACCGTCCGGACCGCCGACTCCTCCCTGAGCCTAGTCCCGGTTCTCCCGTCGTCGCCCGTCGTGTCCGTCACCGGTAGCTCCAGCTCCGATTCCTCATCTCCCAACTCGCAACCACCTCATCAGCCTCGATCATCTTCGGCATCACCGACCGTCTGGACCTCAACACCTCCTGTGCCTAGTCCCGGTCCTCCTCGCCTCACCATGACCTAGCTCTGAAGTCCTGCAGTCACACAGACAAGCAAACCGTCACATAGTACCGCACGAAACAGCATAATCAATAATAGCACAAGTAAAGGTACTCAACCCTAGAATACCTAAAACAAACTCAAACTCACTAAACCACCGTCAATTACTCATCACCAACATGGGGATACCTCCACATGGTCTCTCATAGGTGGTTCTCGGCAACACATTTCCCTTTGGAAGCATGTCCGCTAGGAGACCTAACAATGCCGTGAAACTCTTATCAAACCAACCATTGCTTGCCTTCAATTTTAGCAGTTCTAGAACTGATGACAACCTCGTGTATTGCGGCTTGCAGACCGGGAACAAAGGTTTCTCTGAGTCCTCTATCAAGCCCTCGAATTTACCAAGCTCTCTCTCACTATAGTTCCCTTCTGCATCACGTAGCATCTGATCCAGATTGTCATCCTGCGACTATCCTCATTATCGAAAGCATAGTCCACAACCGGCATATCGTTGTCTCCCTCGACGATGTCATAACTACCTTTTTATGTACTCTTCTCTTCACCGTGGCTGGTCCAACATTTGTACCCCTTTCTGAACCCCCTTCGAATCAAATGAGTTTTGATCTGCGCTGAATTGCTAAACATTTTTAGATTATCACAATCAATGCATGGACAGTACATATATTCCATCCCCTTCTTCAACATATCCAGCTCGGCTGCTCTTCTAAAAACAGACACGCCATTAATGTATTCCTCACTCACACGGTTCTCAATGTACATCTAGGGGTGGAAAACGGTAACGGATAATTCATTTTATCCGATATTCGTATCCGAGAAAACACGAATGTGGTAAGCAAAATCCGTATTCGAGAATATTCGTCTCCGTATTTGAGAGTATTCGTATTCGAAAATATTCGTATCCGTATTCGTATTCGAGAATATTCGTATCCGTATTCGTATTCAATCTGTTTCTAGAACCCATGAAAAATCTGTACAAATTTTGTGATTCAAAATTTGAATTTAGGTGGTTTAAAACCGGTAACCGATCAAAAACCAGTGAAAAATCGGCAAAATCGGTAGGAATCCGTTTTATCCGATATTCGTATCTAAGAAAATACATATTCGAAAATATTCGTATTCGTACTCGAGAATATTCGTATCCGTATTTGAGAATATTCGAATTTGTATTTGTATTCGCTTTAAAAATATGGATTTGTATTCGTATTTGAGACTATTTGACCGTATCCGATCCGTTTCCACCCTATGTACATCCAGTTTCGGTCCATCTACACTACACATATAACAAATGAGTGTCAAAAATGATTATTAGCGCTACTATATAGCAAATCAGACTAGCTATACGTACTTACGCAGGACATCGATCTATATATATTACGTAGGTATAGCTAACTAGCTAGCCATGTATTCATGACATAATAATGTTAAGCAAGAATATATAGAAGTAAACTACGAGTACTTACCCATTCTGATCAATTTGAGCAAACTAGCTAACATTATCTTTCTAAACCTAGCTAGCTAGATCTAAACAAAAATGTATCTATCATCTCTTTCAATTACAAAAGCATGCATATAAGTTATTAAAAGCAATTGAGTACCAACCTCTGATCACTAAGAAGACAGCGATATGTTTTCACCGAACTCCCTAAAGCCAACCGCTGCCTATCGCTCGATCGATGCAGTGCAATGAAGACAGATCTATGTCGAGATCGACCGCGTACACCCAGTATTTAATAGGGTAGATTATCACAGACGATTCCAACCACAAACGGTCTATGATACCAATATATCATAGACAGTTCGTATTAATAACCGTCCGTGAATTATCACAAACGGTTATTAATATGAACTGTCTGTGATGTCCGCAATATCATAGACGGTTTGTTACAAGAACCATCTGTAATGTCCAAAATATCATAGACAGTTTTTTATATGAACTGTCTGTGTTGTTTGCATCTTTCACAGATGGTTCATAACACGAACCATCTGTGATGTCTCACTTATCACAGACGGTTCGTGATAAGAACTATCTGTGAAAGTTCACAGACGGTTATTAAAACAAACCATCTATGATGTCTCACTTATCACAGACGGTTCGTGATAAAAACTATCTGTGAAAGTTTACAGATGGTTATTAAAACAAACCGTCTGTGATGTCTCAATTATCACAAACGGTTTGTTTTAACAACTGTCTATAAAAATATCACAGACGATTGCCACTGTAAACCATCTATGATAGTTTAATCATAGACAGTTCCGTATGAACCGTCTGTGATGTAGCCGTCCAATATAGCCTCTTTTGTAGTAGTGTACGTAGGCTACAACATAATTTACAAAAAAAAATGTTACATGTTGTTGTGCTCCTATGGTGATGCCTTGGAAAAATAAACCGATTGCAGTAATTTACTTAAATTCTATCCTATACTTGCCGCTTGATGTTATTTCAATAGTGTAAAGCTATGTGGCTTATCTTAGGGGTATAATCGGCATTTTATTGATTTTTCCTAATTTACTGCTGTAAGATCGAGGAGGCCGACCAAGGGGGTGAATAGGCGGTTTTAAAATTTCTAATATTTATTTAGCTAAGACCAAGTTTATAATGCAAAGCGTAAATCAATTTACTTTAGCACAAATAATGTCTAAATCAACTAAGTTCACCTAAGTGCACCAACACCCTAAGTTTATATCAAGGTTTGCATTGCTAAGATGACAAGTAATTAATTTAATTCTATGAATCTAAAATGCTTGAATGTAAATTGAGCATAAGAAAACAAACCACAAAGACATGGTTCCTTTTTACCATGGTGTTCGGAGACTTGCTATTCTCCCCTAGTCTATGTTGAGGTAAGCCCAAACAAATTGGACCAGTGAAGGATCTAAATTCATCACTATGAGTTAATGACATATTTTAGTAATTAATTGTGAGACCATATGGAGGTCACCCCATGGTTGTGATGAGTAATTGACTTTTGGATTAGAGTATGTGTGAAGGTTGAGTTTGGTTTTGAGGAGTTTTGCAAAAGATCGCTTTCTGTCTTTCTTCGAGTTAGTCTGGCCGACGACTTTGTGTTTACAAGTACGTTTGAAAGGAGTGTTCACTGTTTACGACTGGGTGGTCAGTAGGTCGAATCGACAGAACGACCATGGGGTGGTTGAAAGGTTTAGTGCCTAAACGACCATGTGTGATCGATAGTCATAGCCTGTGATCGATGGTCGTAGCCCTGCCTGGTCATGATCGATAGTATAGCCTATGTGAGCGGCGGTCATAGCGATCTGTTTTGGTAAGTCGTAGCCTATGCAAGCGGCGGTCATAGTGATCTATTTTGGTAAGTCGTAGCCTATGTGTTTGATGGTCGTAGCAATATGTTGTGTGGTCGTAGGCTGCTGGTAGGAACTTGTGGGCTACGAGTACCTCATTTCTTGTGCATCCAAGTACTCGTAAGTCATATCAGACTAGTTGGTGTGCTGAGGTTGTTCACTAGAATTAGTAGGGTTTTGGTCAAGGTTTGACCGGGATGTTCTCGTGAGGGTGCACGTGTGGTTATTGCTTGGTTCTTGGATTAAAATCAGTAATTTGGGTTCATACATTTTGATTGTAAAAATTGATGATCTTTATGTATCGTGAGGTGCTACGTGATGGTTTACTGGTTGGTGTTGGTTGCAGGACATTAGAGCTATGTCATGGTGAGGTGTGGAAGGTTTGGGATTAGGCACAGGGAGGTGTTGAGGTTCAGAACGGTCAGAGAGACACTAAAGATGTCTGAGGCTTGCGGGGTAGTTGCAAGCCGGGATGACGAGAAACTGGAGCGGGAGCAACCGGAGGTGGACATGAAGGGCAACAGTAAGGTGGACCGGGACTAGGCTCAAGGTCCTATGCAGTCTAGGATGCCGAGTGCCATCATGCACGAGGAGATCCGGACACGTGGGTCATTTGCAAGCGAGGACGGTTTGGTGGGATCCGGACGCGTGGGAGGCTTGACGACAAATCATTGGGGCCATATGGAAGATGGAGAAGCATGGGCGAAGCTTTGTGGCCAAGGAGGTGGGAAGCTTCGAGGAAGGCGGTAGAGGGGTATTTTGGTAAATTGCTTAATACCGGGAAAAGTGGCAGTGTGTGAAACCGCGTTGTTGGCCTAAGTGGTTTAGGTCTTGTATGTGCTGAAATTGTGAAGTGGATCAAGTGTTGGTTCACTAATGGGTTAATGGATGTAAGCCACTTTGAGAAGCATGTGTGAGTAAAACACGGTGTTATGTGGGGTTAATGTGTTATCCTCGGTGTGAACTAATGGGAGAATACATTAGGTCTTGGATTCATTGATGAGCCTATAAAAGGGGAGGAGAGGCAAGAGTTAGGGTTGAGACGGTTAGTTAGGCCTTGTGGTGGCTAGCTCCTCCTCCGTCCCATGTGAGTTAGGTTAGAGAGTGAGTATGGGCTCTAGGTTTAGAGCTTGGAGCTAACAAGGGGAGTGGTTGTGATTCAGAGTATCAATGAGATCAAGCCAAGAACACCTCCAGATCAACAAAGTAAATGGACCAAACCGAAGAACCAAGGAAAAAAGAAGAACAGATGAAGAACCAAATTGAAGCCGAGCAAACTACATCAGAGAAGAGATACAGAAAAGCTAAATCGAAGATTGATATATTGCTCAGATGATTGGTCTTTGACCCATGAGCAGTTCTGATCAACCTTTTCAGTTTTTAGAACTCAGTTCATGTGCGTTGATCAAATCGTAAAAAGGTCAAAACTTGGTTACTAAGTTTTCAATCAAAGATTGGAGTAGCCTCTTGAGGCCTTAACCATGTTGTGTACAAAGTTTCATGGCCAGTTGATCTTTTAATCATAAGATATGTGGATTTTAGATCTTGTGGTCGTGCGTTGCTCTATTCTTCAGAATCATTTACGACCGCTTCTAATTTCGACCACAATCCAGTTTCCGATCACATCACATTAGCTTTCAACCACGTTCAGATCTTTCAATTACTTCGTGTTCTTCTGTTGAATCTAAACTGAAGCAGTCAGTAATTAGTGCACTCTCTGGAACGTCGATCAGCTTTACGACTACATTGGTTTCGACCACGGTCAAGTTCCAGATGGCATCACACTGGTTTCGATCATATTCATTCTTCCGACCGCTTTGCTTTTTCCTACTGCATGGGGTTTCCGACCACTCACGGATCCTTGTTTTCTCTGGTTGGTTTGAGCTAAATCAATCTCGCTGGTCGCAGATCATTCGTTGGCCTTCTTCCTCGTTGGTTGTTCGACCACATGTTGGTTTATAACCACATTGATCATTTTGGTTGCAGTATGGTTCCGACCACGTAGGTTGTTCGACCACTCCATTGGCTTATGACCACATTGGTTACAACCATGTTGACCATTTTGGTTGCCGACTGGTTCCAACCACATTGGTTGTTCGACCACTCGTTGGTGTTCTACCACATTGGTTTCGACTACACTCATTTTCGATCACGTTGGTTTTGGTCTCAGTGGTTATTGACTACGGTGATTTCCATTCTGTAGTCAATTTACGACCATGATTAAATCTTCGACCACGTTGTCAGCTTTCGACCACGTAGTCGAGTTTACGACCATGTTGTCAGCTCTCGACAACGCTGTCGAATTTACGACCACGTTGTCAGCTTTCAACCACATTATCGAATTTCAACCATGTTGCTAGCTTCCAACCACGGTCTATTTTCCTGTTGTATTATCTCTGTTGTTGCGGTTTTCAAGTGGGTTTTCAACTCTAATCTTCATAGCTCTGTAGCTATTGGAGAAAAGGGTAACCCACACACAAGCAGGTTATATTGCAATTGGAGAAACCCGGTAACCCACACACAAGCGGATTTTATATTTCACACACTTCATTCTTTTCAAAGCGCAGCTTCCACAAGGCTCCAATAGCCCAATAAGACATTCCATTCTCAAAGACATGACCAAAACCACTTAGTTCAATGCAACGGTTTTGCAAACTATATTGGACAATTTCGTCAATTGCCACCCACTGGTCTTCAAAAAAATGCGATGCCCAATATCTCGCTGCCAAGATCGTATGGCACGTCAAGACTGTCACCACTTGAAACTCCCGAGTCCTATGGCACACTATATTTTACCATAGTCTGTGATGCCCAATTACTTGCCGCCAAGATCGTATACCTACTCTGAGGAACATCACCACTTGAAATGCACAACTCCAATTGGCTCAACACATGCATGCATTTTGCACTTCATGACCCTTATATTTCTCATGTGCTTCTTCACTTGACATGTTGCTCCACCAGGGCTTCTGTGACATACCATGGCCTTAGAACCCCTTCCGTAGCCTTATTCTTACTGCTGGCTGTAACAATCATCAAAACACCTGCACATTAGAGAAAAAGAAATCGATCTAAAAACAAATGACATATTCTTGACTCTTATTAGTAAAACACATGTATGGACACACTATGACTCACACTTGCATGAAAATGCCATGGCTAACAACTACATGGACACCGCCATGATTCACAACCCAAAACAAACTCAACTCAGCACAAAGAAAGAGTGCTGGTTTGACCGCGTGCACCAAGCCATGCAATGGCTAGTCATAACACATTTCCAGCCGGCACTACCACACCAGGTCTCAAACAAAACCTCCAAAAGACCTTCTCTGGGAAGTAGCTACCGCCAACAAAGGGCACCCATGTCAAGAGCACTCAAGGTATGGGTTGCATGGTCAACCTCTGGGTAAGTGGCCCCCACAGACCACTCCGATGTCATTGCTCAAAATATCAGTTATGATCTATGAAGAAGAGTTAACTAGGCTCTGATACCAATTTTATGATCAGGTATGGCGAGTCAAAGGGGCAGGGGAGAATGACTCTTTCAAAATCTTCCCCTAAGTATCAACTCTACGTAGCGAAAACACCAACTCACAAACTCACCAAAACCATGAGCCAAAAACCACCTGAGACATTCTGTCTCCACTGGTTTGACTATCAACCAGCAAGCGGTCTGACCACTGGCTAGACTGACCGCGTTGGTTTGACCGATGGCCGGTCGGACCGCTCGGCTCCATGCGGTCTAACCTCTCGTCGAGAGACAGTGGAGACAGCACGGCACATGATCCAAGAAAAGATCTAACTTTGAAACCACTTATCCAAATGCGGTAAAACTTGGTACCAACCCTCCCTTGGATGTCAGGTGCCTGTTTCAATCATGGATCATGAAGATCGATGGCCAAAGTTCTGACCTTTATCTAAAACAAGGAGAGCTGTATTAAAAAGGGGAAACCTTGATCTACTCTTGCTTGGGAGTTGTAGATGATCTAGATGACTTTGGATGGGTTCTCATGTATATAGCAAACTAGATCACAACACAAACTCAAGGCAAAACCCTCACAAGAGAAAAACCCCAAAATCACATTTCTCTTGAGGAAAACCAGCAAACTCAAGAACTTCCTCTAGAGGGCACCTACATGGATGGAATCTGATTTTCAAGAGACATCTCCACCTCTTACACGTCCTTGGCACCAAGAAAGACCAACAAGAAAGAAATTGAAATATGAAAGCTAAGCAAATCAAAAGTACATAGAAGGATCCGTGATACAACTCACTTGAGCAAACTTTGGATGTTCACACTTGGAGAGAAAGGTTTTGCAGCCACTCCATCAGGATGGCAGACCTCTAACCCTAGAGCGTGCACACAAAAGTCTCTAATACAAGAAAACCCTAACCCTAATCTCTCCTCTCTCTTCACACACAAGACTTATATAGTGGAGGCTTCCACTTCACACTAAATCGTAAACAACCAACCACTCTTAGTGGATCATATCACTTATAATTAGGGAAACCCAATAACCCACACATAAATGGAGTTTACCTATCACACACTTGCACGATTTTCAAAGCATGATTTTCACAAGGCTCCAATAGCCCGATAAGACATTCCATTCTTAAAGATATGACCCAACCACTTAGGCCAACACCGCGGTTTTGCAAACCACCAATCTACCCAACATTGGACAATTTTCTCAATTACTACCCATCGGTCTTTATGAAAATATGATGCCCAATGCCTCATCGCTAAGATCGTACGCCTGTGCTTAGGCCATCACTACATGAAACACCCGAGTCCAATGGAACACCATATTACACCACAGTCCATGATGCCTAATTATTTGCTGCCAAGATCGTACACCTACTTTGAGTAACATCACCACTTGAAACGCACAATCCAATTGGCACACTACATGGATGCAATTTCCTCTTCACGACCATTGTCTTTCTCTCGTGTTTCTCTACTTGAGATGTTGCTCCACCTGGACTTACAAGACATGCCATGGCCTTGTGGCCCCTTCCATAGCCTCAGTCTTTTTGCTTGTGGCAACAATCATCAAAGCACCTGCACATCAGAGAACAAGAAATCGATTCGAGCACAAATGACATGCACTTGACTCTCATCAATAAAACACATGCCTGGACATACCAAAACTCACACTTGCGTGGAAACCCCATGACTAACAGCTGCATGGATACCGCCATGACTCACAACCCAAAACAAACTCAGCTCAGCTCAAAGACAGAGGGCCGCTCTGACCGCGGCTACCAAGCCGGTTAGATCGCCAAGAACACTCCATGCAATGGCTGGTCTAACCGCTCCTCTCCAATAATACTGTATTTCCAACGCCATTATTACTACACCAGGTCTCAGACCAAAACCTCCAAAAGATCTTATCTGAAAAATAGCTACCGCCAACAAAGAGTCGGTACCACCGCACACCGGTCAGACCGCCACACTAGAGCCAGTTAGACCTTTAGCTTTAGAAAGCAATAGGACAAAATACAATTTCTCAAAATCGAACTTAAGCAACGATAATAAGATACAAATAATGTCAAATACTCCTCCCTCTTGGGACCGCCACCACGGGATCATACAATATCCACGCTTAGTTGTAAATAAAACATTAAAATAGTATGGGCATGCTGGAAACATAGCAGTGCAAGTCAGATATAATAATATGTGGACGACCAAAAGTTTTGGACCTAGCTACTAGTTTTTTGAAACGGTACATCACATGGTAATAACATCTGGTAATTTGTTTGTGGACGTCTCATAAAATATGATTGCCATAGAGAACTCGGATCGACTCCCAAACTACGGAAAGTATCATACCTTGAAACCGTCAATTTCGTATACATTTCACCATCTCATATCTTCGTCGACCGATAGTGAAGTAATTAATAACCTTTTACTAACTAGAAACATTGATTCGTCAACTTTCTCTCACCGAAATTTAGAAATAGCATGAATCTAGCCGGCCAGTAGAGAAAATATCTACAAAGCAACTTGGCTTACTGTTATGGATAGTACTGTCCTTATGGTCTTCGCACAAACAAGATTTTTAAAGCAATTCAAAAGAAACTAAACACGTCTCTCTGTGTTAAGCATTCAAAGGCTATTTGTGTTTGCAAATGATCGAATTGGTCAGCTCGAACATCTCTATATGTAACGACGACATTCCTGGACCTTCACTTGATCATAAATCAACCAAATCTACTGTCTCATTAGTTAGCCATTACTACACAATTAACTACGGATATGGCGAGATCTTGGTCGCTTCTTCTGCCGATTGCTCTTGCCTTAATTAGTTGCTTCTGTTGCTCACGCTGCTGTTGTGGAGCACACCTTCAATGTTACTGAGATAGTGAAATACACTTTCATTTGTGCATGCAATTCTGTCCACTTCTCATGCGTGTTGTCCAAGCACATATATTTGTTTGATCAAGATTTAGCTGCACGCAGTCTTACTATATGCATGCTTATTTCTTGGACGCAAGATTTTAAAAATCGGTTTTTATTTTTACTGGAGGTCACCGATAGAACCAGTTTTATCGATTATTGGAAAATTTTGGCTGAAAATTTCAAATCAAAATTTGAATTTTTTGGAGTTAAAACGAAAATGAGCAAAAAGGTGCAAAATTTGGAGGTTCGAACCGACGTCCTACTCTTTCCAAGGCAAAGGAGGTTACCACCAAGGCACATGCAAACTTATACTTAAATGTTGTTATGAATTGTTTTATATTTGAAAAAAAAAGAAGAGCAAATCCGTTTTTTTTCACAGATTTGAAATTTAACCAGGATGGTCCAGTAAAACCGGTTTTTCCGAAAATCATCCGATTTTTGTTCGATTCTGTGAACCCTGACCGGACGTACGTCCATGCATGGCATCATCCGATTAATTTAGGCTCCTTCTCTATGTTTAGTTTCGCACCAAGCCACCTTGCAAGTACGTACTGACTGTGCAACACGGTATAGTGTTTAATTTTGCATTGGGCATGCTTAGTTACATAATAAGACGTACAAAGTGCAAGACATACAAATCGATTCGAGTATAAATAATATGCACTTAACTCTCATCAGTAAAATACATACATGGACACGCCAAAACTCACACTTGTGTGGAAACCCCATGACTAACAGCTGCGTGGATACTGCCATGACTCACAACCCAAAATAAACACAACTTAGCTCAAAGACAGAGGGCCACTCTGACCGCGGCTACCAAGCCGGTCAGACCGCCAAGAACACTCCAGTCAGATTGCCATGCAATGGCTGGTCTAACCACTCCTCTCCGGTCATACTGCATTTCCAATGCCGGTATTACTGCACCAGGTCTCAGACCAAAACCTCCAAAAGATCTTATCTGAAAAATAGCTACCGCCAACAAAGGGTCAGTACCACCGCACACCGGTCAGATCACCATGCAATGGCCGGTCAGACCACCACACTAGAGCCAGTTAGACCTCTAGCTTTAGAAAGCAATAGGTCAAAATGCAATTTCTCAAAATCGAACTTAAGCAAGGATAGTAAGGTACAAATAATATCAAATACTCATCGCTCTTAAGACTGTCACTACGTGGTCTTACATTATCCACACTTGTAAATAAAACATTAAAATAATAAGGGCATGCTGGAAACATGGCAGTGCAAGTCAAATACAATAATATGTGGATGGCCAAAAGTTTTGGACCTAGCTACTAGTTTCTTAGAATGGTTACATCACATGGTAATAACATCTGGTAATTTGTTTGTGGACGTCTCATCAAATATGATTGCCATATAGAACTCGGACTCCCGAACTATGCAAAGTATCATACCTTGAAACCGTCAATTTCGTATACATTTCACCATCTCATATTTTCGTCAACTGATAGTCGTCGACTGATAGTGAATTAATAACCTTTTACTAACTAGAAGCATTGATTCGTCAACTTTCTCTCACCGAAATTTAGAAATAGCACGGATCTAGCCGGCCAGTAGAGAAAATATCTACAAAGCAACTTGGCTTCCTGTTGTGGATAGTACTGTCCATATGGTCTTCGCACAAACAAAATTTATAAAGCAATTCAAAAGAAACTAAACACGTCTCTCTGTGTTAAGCATTCAAAGGCTATTTGTGTTTGCAAATGATTGAATTGGTCAGCTCGAACATCTCTATATATAACGACATTCCTGGACCTTCACTTGATCATAAATCAACCAAATCTCCTGTCTCATTAGTTAGCCATTACTACACAATTAACTACGGATATGGCGAGATCTTGGTCGCTTCTTCTGCCGATTGCTCTTGCCTTAGTTGCTTCTGTTGCTCACGCTGCTGTTGTGGAGCACACCTTCAATGAAACTGAGATAGTGAAATACACTTTCATATGTGCATGCAATTCTGTCCACTTCTCATGCGTGTTGTCCAAGCACGTATATTTGTTTGATCAAGATTTAGCTGCATGCTGTCTTACTATATGCATGCTTGTTTATTAGTACGTCAACGGACGCAAGATTTTGAAAATCGGATTTTATTTTTACTGGAGGTCACCGATAGAACCAGTTTTAGCTGCATGCTGTCTTACTATATGCATGCTTGTTTATTAGGACGTCAACGGACGCAAGATTTTGAAAATCGGTTTTTATTTTTACTGGAGGTCACCGATAGAACTAGTTTTACCGATTATCGGAAAATTTTGGCTGAAAATTTCAAATCAAAATTTGAATTTTTTGGAGTTAAAACGAAAAAGAGCAAAAAGGTACAACTTGGGAGGCTCGAACTCCTACTCTTTCCAAGGCAAATGAGGTTACCACCAAGGCACATGCATACTTCACTACTACAGAAAGCCTCATAGTAGACACCTCATCACAGACAGTTTTGTGAAACCGTCTCTGATGAACACTATTACAGACGGTTGTAATTAGGAGGCCGTCTGTGGTATTTGTGGCGGGAAAATGGATTATCACAGGCGGTTATTACCGAAGTATCACAGACGGTCTGTATTAAAAACCGTCTGTGATAATCCCATATTATCACAGATGGTTTTTAATATAAAACCGTCTGTGATAAGCTAATTATCACAGACGGTTTTTAATAAAAAAACCGTCTGTGATAATTCACAGACGGTTTTTAGTTAAAACCCGTCTGTGATAATGGCTAAGGCATTTATTACGCTGCTCAGACCGCATCTGTCTTCATTTCGATCCAGATCTATCCACTGCTGCGCACTTTTTCACTCGGGAGGAAGCTAGGCGATTTCAGGCCAGTTAATTTGGTGGGAAGAGGCAGAGATTGAGCTTTGAATATTCAGTCTTTCCTGGTTGCTCTAGATATGGTTAGTAATGTAATTTATTTTTTCTTTAATTGCATTACAATTTAGGTCTAAGTAATCCATTAGTGGTTATTGAAGATGGTTAATTTGTAAAATTGTTGGTTATATAATATCTGTTGTGTTTGTAATATGAATTGAGCTAGCAAATTAAGTCTCAATATAATAAATGTGGCCCGTATATATGTAGTTATAATTAGTTAATCTAGATTTTAATACTAAGTTGTTATATATGTACGTAACGTAGGACCGAAGCTGGATGTATGCCGCGAGCCGTGTGAGTGAAGAGTACATTAATGGCGTTTCTGCTTTTATAAGAGCCGCCGAGGAGGATATCTTGAATAAGGCGGTGGAATATATGTGCTGTCCATGCACTGACTGCGAGAATTTGAAGATGTTTAAGAACCGAGGGCAAATTGTAGCGCACTTGATTCGGAGGGGTTTCAAAAAAGATCATACGTGTTGGACCAGTCATGGCGAAGTGAATGATCATATGCCGCCGGATGACATCGTCGGTGAAGTGAATGATATGCCCCCGGATGACATCGCCGGCGAAGTGAATGATATGCCCCCGGATGACATCGCCGGTGAAGTGAATGACATGCCGCCGGTTGATGTCAATTGTGGCTCGGATTCGGATAGGTTGCACGATGATAATCTGAATCAGATGCTTCGCGATGTAGAAGAGAACTATGATGAGAGAGAGTATGTTAAATTCCGTGGCTTGATGGAGGACTCAGAGAAACCTTTGTACACGAGCTGCAAGTACACGAGGTTGTCGGCCGTGCTTGAACTGTTGAAATTGAAGGCAAGCAACGGTTGGTCCGACAAGAGTTTCACGGCGCTGCTAGGTCTTTTAGCGGACATGCTTCCGGAGGGAAATGAGTTGCCTAAAACCACGTATAAAGCCAAGAAGGTTCTTTGTCCATTGGGAATGGAAGTAGAAAGAATACATGCATGCCCGAACGACTGTATCCTCTACCGTAAAGAGTATGCAAACATGCATGTATGTCCGGTGTGCAACGCATCCCGATACAAACGTAACAATCAATCAGATGATGTGAAAATGTGTGATGTAGTCAATTTTGAGATGTATATGTGAAAATGTGTGATGTAGTCAATTTTGAGATGTATATGTGAAAATGTGTGATGTAGTCAATTTTCAGATGTATATGTGAAAATGTGTGATGTAGTCAATTTTGAGATGTATATGTGAAAATGTGTGATGTAGTCAATTTTCAGATGTGTATGTGAAAATGTGTGACAAAAATGAATGCAGACTGATAAAATGTGTAAATGAATGCAGCTGGTAGGTAGTTGATCATGAATGCAGATGGTTGGCTGTTGATCATGAATGACTACAGTTGGGCACAGTCTTATCACAGACGGTTCTAAACTTAGAACCGTCTGGGATATGAATATCACAGACGGTTCGAAGTTTAGAACCGTCTGTGATAAGCCTACTATCTCAGACGGTTCTAAACGTAGAACCATCTGAGATAGTATGCTTATTACAGACGGTTCTAAGTTTAGAACCGTCTGTGATATTCATATCCCAGACGGTTCTAAGTTTAGAACCGTCTGTAATAATCCGCTACATATACCCGTGTCTAGGGTTTTCCGTGTATTATGCAGTTATTCTAATATCTAAATCCCGGTCTGCCTCCCCCGAGCCCTCGCCGCCGCCTCCCTCGAGCCCTCGCCGGCCGCCTCACTCGAGCCCTCCCCGGCCGCCTCACTCGAGCCCGTCGTCGCCGCCGCCTCCTCCTCCTCCTCCGTCTCCGTCCCCGGGGCCTCCTCCTCCTGCGTCGCCGCCGCCTCCCCGAGCCCGTCGTCGCCGCCGCCTCCCCGAGCCCGGGGCCTCCTCCTCCTCCGTCGCCGCCGCCTCCTCCTCCGTCACCAAAACCCTAAGGTCATCAAATCCCTCCCCGAGCTTCATGCTTACTGTTAGGGTTGATACTTCATACTGATGCCTGTGGGATTTACAGTTGCTCGATGATGATAAATTCATATACTGAGATTGGTTCATTCGGTCTTTGAGCTCTAATAGCTGTTATATACAATCTTCCATATACTGAGATTGCCTGTGGGATTTACAGTTGCTCGATGATGATAAATTCATATACTGAGATTGGTTCATTCGGTCTTTGAGCTCTAATAGCTGTTATATACAATCTTCCATATACTGAGATTGCCTGTGGGATTTACAGTTGCTCGATGATGATAAATTCATATACTGAGATTGGTTCATTCGGTCTTTGAGCTCTAATAGCTGTTATATACAATCTTCCATATACTGAGATTGCCTGTGGGATTTACAGTTATGGCATGTTATTAAATTGAGCTCTAATAGATTGGTTCATTCGGTCTTTGAGCTCTAATAGTTGTTATCTGTTATATACAATCTTCCATATATTCCTGTCTGAATATATGCATGCTGAATATATCTTGATCTTGAGATTGTAGAGTTTGTATCTAGAGCTCAAAAGACTGAATTCATTATTTGGCATAACCAATCAAGGAAGAGTATATGATTTAGTAGCGGGACGGCCAAGATTAATCTTGTGCAACCCTACAATTTGAGAGCACATATTCATGTTGAGACTGTTATTGATTCTATTATTTGGTTTATAGTATTAGCAACTAAAGTAGGTGCTAAGATAGGCACATCACCCCCTCTCTATGTCCATATCACCCCCTCCCTTCTCCCCCTCCCCTCTACTCCTCTCTTCCAATTCAATATGATCACATTCTCATCTTATCTTAATAGACCCACAAAATGAGCAACATGTCACCCGCGCATTCTTCAGCATCATCGCCGGAGGCGTCCGCTCCAACATCAAGACGCCAAGGAAGAGGGATATCAAAGAAGCCTCAGAGCCGACAGACCATCACAGCGGTAAACGCAGCTGGGGTCCCTATCCTTCCTAAGCAAGCGGTAAACGCATTCCGAACCATGGTCGGAATAGTTGCACGACAACGAATTGAGATCACATACAATTCGTGGAAGAACGTGCCTGACAGTCGAAAACGTGAGCTGTGGACCGAAATTTTGGCATCGTTCGAGTTTCCAGAAGAACACTTACACGCTATGGAACGACAAACCTACCAAGCGGCGTGCAAAGCATGGAAGAACTTCAAGAGCACGCTTGTCAAGAAATACGTGGAGACGGACGAAACGCCTTTCACTACATACCCATTCCTGGAACCACAATGGGAAGAGTTCAAGGCGATGAAAACGACCGAAGAGTTCAAAAGTACAAGTTTGGCGCACAAGGCCCTCCAGGCAAAAAACACGCACCCCCACAGACTTGGCACAGCTGGGTATGCGGGTAAAATCCCGCAATGGAGGTTGGAGGATGAGCTGGCAGCTGCAGAGGACATCGCCCCGCCGTTTTCCAATATCCCGGATGACCGCGCTCGAAATTGGCTTAGAGCAAGGTCATCTACAATGACATCGGGGGAAGTCTCCTTTCGAAACCCTGCAGACCAGCAAGTGTCCCAGCGCCTGGTAAGATATCGATCGAACTACGTAGCTTGTAATTACTCCACAACTTCGTACGAATTGAAATGACATGTCGTGCTCTTGCAGGAAGAGCTGAGTTTTCAATCTACGGAGGGATCATTCCAGGGAACAAGGGAGAATGATATGCTCTCCGTGGCCCTGGGAAACAAGGAGCACCCGGGCCGTACGAGAGGCCTTGGGCTTTACGTTCCATGGAAACATGGTTTCCAAGATGACTCTGACATGTATCGGCGCAGGAAGAGAAACAAAGGCGAGCGTGACGCACAACTACGAGAAGAGATCAAGGCATCTCTTAAAGAGGAGCTACTGGGTTCGATGGCTGATATAATCAGAGATGAGGTGCGGAAACAGACAGAAAGTCAGCAGGCCGCCACCGCCGCTGCTGCGCTAGCTAGCCCGCACAACCGTCCGAGTAGCTGCGCGTCCAATCCGACGCAAATCCAGTCCAAATTTCCTCTGGACGACATCCAGGTAATAATTATTACCTCTCGAATGCTTGCTCCATTGGTAGGCCTATTCGAGTAGCTAATTTTGTATCGTTATGTAGGAGCCTACGAATTGCAAGCTCCAAGTGAGATATGGCTCCGTTCCCTTGTACGCTGCTTGGGGCCAGGCATATTCGTCTGGTATCGGGGCCATGGTGCACGGTCAAGCTTTAGCGCCAGGCTTCGCAAAAGTTAATGTGGATGGTGTGCATGTCAATTTTGAGGTGGTCCCGCTACCGAAGCCCCCCAACGACGAGATCATGACTCTAGGACAGGCCATCGAAACATTCATCCAGTGGCCCAAAAGCGACATCTCCCTGGAGTCTTCTTCACCGGTGGCAGCACCAGAGCAACATGCACTGGTTCCATCTCCATTACAACACCAGTCGGTTCCACCACCGGATACTGCACCGGTGCTATCTCCACTGGTCATACTCTCGCCAGAGCAACTTGCACTGGTGCCATCTCCATTATAAGACCAGTCGGTTCCACCACCGGATACTGCACCGGTGCTATCTCCACGGGTCCTATTCTCGCAAGAGCAACTTGCACCGCTGCTGCCGACTGCCGTTAAGTCGGCCTATAGCCGAAGCAGCAAGGGCAAAGCAAAGAAGACCAATGATGATATTTCGTACCTACCTTTGGCCCGCAAATTCGTGCTTGGTCAGCCGTTGCTCGAGGAAAAATACCTCGAAAAGCTACCATATAGTTGCACGCAATTGCACATGTGGTATATGCAGCAGTCCAATAAGCTAGAGGGAGAACGGACCTCAAGTATCACTGTCAAATTCACGTCGGATGATTTACACCACAATCTTCAAGAGTGTATGTTCGTGGTCGCCTTTGAGGATTTATTCGATCTGTTCACGTTCAACGCTCTTGACGTCTCAATCCTTCGATGCTGGACGCTGTAAGTGTGTACAATCACAGTCTCCGTTAATGTCATACCGATAAATGCCATATCTAATTTTTTTGCTTTCGTGTGTATATATATAGACACATGCTGATTAAAGCTAGATCATCCAACTTATCAGTTGGTTTCTTCAACCCACAATTGGTCGCCAAGCAAACCATTGACCAGGATACACCCCTCGTCGAGAGGTACATTGCAGCAGGACTACTGGGTTGCGTCAAGAAGGATTATGTACTTATGCCCTTCCTTCAAAACTTTCATTGGATTTTAGTAGTAATTGTACCAAAATGGAACAAGGTATTTTACCTTGATTCCCTAAGTAAGAATAAAATGGACTTCACAGTTCTCAGCCAAGTAATCGATAGGTAAGCACATATTCCCCATGCATATCTACATTGTACTTTCTTTCCTTCCGAATGATTAAGGTTAACTTTTTCGAATTACGTAGGGCGTTTGCCACCTACATTGAAAAGGGAGGTGACTCGAAGCGCGGGGCCAAAGGCTTGCTGACACATGTTCGAGATTTTAAGGTATTCGCTATTTCACATTAATTAATCCTATGCAACAGTTGGTACTAATGCCTCTTGAACTAACACATTCCATTTTTTGCAGTGTCACCAGCAGGAGCCGGGCAACACATGTGGATACTACGTTTGCCAACATATGGAACTACTCCTCGATTCCTCGAGGCTCACCAATCGCAAGGTTTGTCACTCTTCTCATAATTACTTCATACTTAACACGTTACATATATACGCACATTGATATTCCTATCGACAGGTTGCGTCCATCCCGTTAACTGCATTGAAACAGCCTGTTCTTGGAGGGATTCGAGGAGAGTTGGCGTACTTTTTGCTGACTCAAGTCATAACGCCAGGAGGACGGTTCTACTGCGCACCATGATTTCTTATTGATCTTATCACTAAGTGCAAATGCAGTGCACATCTTTTGTAAATGAGATGTGTTAATGGACATTTCATTTCAATTCAATTAATCGATTTGCGAAATGGATGCATGCTTTATGTTTGTGAAATGAAGTGCGATGTCAATGTGATGTTTTATGTCTGTGAAATGTATCTGAAAGGAAATGAGATGTGTGAATTGTATGTTTTTTGTCTGTGATTATCTGCTTGTTTCAGAGGGCATGGCTAGCATTTCCTGAGGCTAGCTATAAACAGAAATAGATTCTGCTGGGGTGGAGGAGTATCACAGACGGTTTTTTATTAAAAACCGTCTGTGATTATGCGGTATCACAGACGGTTTTTAATAAAAAACCGTCTGTGATTATGCGATATCACTGACCCATAATTTCAGACGGTTCAGAAAACCGTCTGTGATGACGTTTCTAAACCGTCTGTAATGTGGATTTCTGTAGTAGTGCTTACACTTACATGTTGTTATGAATTTCTTTTATGTTTGGCAGAGAACAGCAAATCCGATTTTTTTGACAGATTTGAAATTTAACCAGGAGGGTCAAGTAAAACCGGTTTTCCCGAAAATCATCCGATTTTTGTTCGATTCTGTGAACCCTGACCGGACGTACGTCCATGCATGGCATCATGTGGTTACTGCTAATTAGTTTAGGCTCCTTCTCTATGTTTAGTTTTGCACCAAGCCACCTTGCAAGTACGTACTACTGACTGTGCAACACGGTATAGTGTTTAATTTTCCATTGGGCATGCTTGGTTGCCAGTGCATGCTTGGTAATCTGCCATGTTTGACGTCATTTATAGGTGGGGAACCTCTCCATTTGCCAGCTCTGCAAGCAGGACATGATCATCACGGCAGTGAACGGCCAGCTTCCCGGCCCGACAATCGTGGCCAGCGAGGGCGACACGGTGGTTGTACACCTAGTCAACGAGTCACCGTACAGCATGACCATACACTGGTAATGGCTCTATTTGTTGTGGTTTTTTTTTAATCTTTTGACTTTGGTTTCTCTGGAAACCGAAACAAATGGTATGACTTCTCCAAAGTACAGATAAAAGTTATCAACCGTAGACTAAAAGAACAGAGCTAATGTTCACTTGCAAGAGGATACTAGTGCTTTTCGTATGTCAGCATGCATATGATGATGATCTGGCTACGCCGTGCCATGGAGATTAATTCACGTTTTCCATGGAAGAATAAGATCCCAAACAGAGTTTTCCGAAACACGCCGCAATACCAAACACGACTGAGACAAGCTCCGCGGATTCTAACAGAAGTATTTGCTTTGAACTGTGCCGGATGTACGGCGGTTGACAATGAGTTCATGGATGCAGGCACGGCATCTTCCAGCGCGGCACGCCGTGGGCGGACGGACCGGCGATGGTCACGCAGTGCCCTGTCCCGACGGGCGGCAGCTACGTCTACCGCTTCAACGTCACCGGCCAGGAGGGCACGCTGTGGTGGCACGCCCACATCTCCTTCCTCCGCGCCACCGTCTACGGCGCTCTCATCATCCTCCCCCGCAGCGGCGCCAAGGCATACCCCTTTCCCAAGCCCGACAAGGAGGAGATCATAATGCTCGGCGAGTGGTGGAACGACAACGTCGTAGACCTTCAGCG
Organism: Dendrocalamus latiflorus; assembly: GCA_017311315.1. Lineage (NCBI taxonomy): Eukaryota > Viridiplantae > Streptophyta > Magnoliopsida > Poales > Poaceae > Dendrocalamus > Dendrocalamus latiflorus. The sequence continues at coordinate 7,985,171 of CM029646.1, forward strand.
GAAAGCGTCCGATAGTGGCGTCCCGGCACGGCCTGCCGATGCCTACACCATCAACGGCAAGCCGGGAGACTTCTACAACTGCTCCGCCCCTAACCGTACGGTCTTGCAAACCCATTAATCTTTAGCAGAGATGCCTGGCGAGAGCTTTGCATGCTTATGTTGGTTTGTTTGCACTTTCCCCGCAGAGACGTACAACATTAAGGTGCGGCGCAACAAGACGTACCTGCTCCGGATCATCAACGCTGCACTCAACACGCCCCTGTTCTTCAAGGTGGCAAACCACACCTTCACCGTCGTTGCCGCGGACGCGTCCTACACCATGCCATACAAGACCGACGTGGTCGTGATCGCGCCCGGGCAGACCGTGGACGCGCTCATGGTCACGGACGCGGCTGTTGGACGCTACTACATGGCGGTGTCCCCCTACAATAGCGCCGTCAATGCTAAGGATCCGAGCATGTTGTACAGCCTGACCAACGCCACGGCCGTCGTGGAGTACGCCGATGCGCCCGACACGAACGTGCAACCGGTGCTGCCGCCGCGGACGGAGTACAACGACACGACCACCGCGCACCGGTTCCTTTCCAACCTCACGGCGCTGCTACTCAAGGGAAGGCCGACAGTGCCGCTCTCCGTCGACACCCACATGTTCGTCACCGTCGGGATGGGGGACACCAACTGCCTGCCGGAGCAGACGTCGTGCAACCGGAGCAAGTCAATCTTCGCGTCGAGTATGAACAACGCTTCCTTCCTTCTCCCAAGAACCACCTCCATGTCCATGCTCGAGGCTCACTACTACAGCAAGACGGACGACGTCTACACCCGCGACTTCCCCGACCGGCCGCCCGTCATCTTCGACTACACCGCGGAGGCGTCCGAACATAACGCCACGCTGAAGCACACGGACAAGTCGACCAAGGTGAAGACGCTGCGTTACAACGAGACGGTGGAGATGGTGCTGCAGAACACGCGGCTTGTATCTAAGGAGAGCCACCCCATGCACCTCCACGGGTTCAACTTCTTCGTCCTCGCTCAGGGCTTCGGCAACTACAACGAGACGGAGGCGGTGCCGAAGTTCAACCTCGTCCACCCGCAGGAGCGCAACACCCTCGCCGTCCCAACCGGTGGCTGGGCCGTCATACGCTTCATCGCCGACAACCCTGGTACACAAAAACTGCAACTTAGAGTTGATATCATGACATGTTGTTAACTAGTTGTGAACGTTCGTTTGATACATGCTACAAATTAACTTGTATCTATTGCAGGGATGTGGTTCATGCACTGCCACTTCGATTCTCATCTTGATTTCGGGCTGGCCATGGTATTCGAGGTTCAGAACGGACCGACGGAGGAAACATCAGTGCCGCAACCGCCGGCGGATCTGCCTAAATGCTATAATCATCACTTTTAATTACGATTGTTTGGGTATGGTTCATGGATACGTCAATAAGAATAACTGAAGAAGCTAGGCTTTCTTTGCTAGAGTTGCGTGGTGTTTGACTAATATTTGTTCCTTGATTAGTAGCATGCATTGTTTGTTTCTAGTATTTGTATGTTCAGTCATGTTATTACTGTTGTGTGGTTGTCTAGTAGCGTTTGGTGAGTTGTTTGTTAAATTGTATGTTTGGTTGGAAAAATGAATAAACTTTTATATGGTCATAAGTCTTTATAACTCGTGCATCGAGCAATGAGATTCTGGGAGTTTGTCCATTGGTAGGTGTAGCACGAGTAGGTTTCTTCAGCAACTGGCATCGAAACTGTTTGGCTTTCTGTTTGGCAAAGTAGTAGTATACTTAGGGGTGGGAACGGATCGGATACGATCGAATAGTTTCAAATACGAATATGAATCTATATTTTTAAAATGAATACAAATACAAATTTGAATATTCTTAAATACGGATACGAATACGGATATTTTCGAATACGGATTTTCTCGGATACAAATATCGGATAAAACGGATTCCTAGTGATTTTGCCGATTTTTCACCGGTTTTTGACCGGTTACCGATTTTAAACCGCCTAAATTCAAATTTTGAATCACAAAATTCGTACGGATTTGTCATGGGTTCTAGAAATAGATCGAATATGAATCGAATAGTCTCGAATACGAATATGGATACGAATAGTCTCGAATACAAATGCGAATACGAATATTCTCAAATACAGATATGAATATTCTCAAATACAAATATGAATATTTTCGAATACGGATTTTGCTTACCACATTAACGTTTTCTCGGATACGAATATCGGATAAAACGAATTATCCGTTACCATTTTCCACCCCTAAGTATACTATCGTAGGAGTAGCTCCTACCTAAGCCCATTTGGTCTGCTAGAGAATTGTAAGACCTAACAGGATATATGTAATAACATGTATATCTTTAGGGGAGACAAATGTATGAGGACAAAATTGTAACTATACTCTATGAGAGAATATATACACGTCCCACCTCTAGAGAGGGGCAAGCATTGTTCATCCATCTCAACACTTTCACTAATCTCCTATTTTACTATTTGGTTTGTAGCAACAACATATACAATTTCAAAGCATTGGAGCTTTGTAAACTTGCACGGTTGTCCGACGATCCAATCTAGCTCACTACTACAAAAAGTCTAATACTAGACGCTAAATCACAGACGGTTTTGTAAAACCGTCTGTGATGTTTGTGGCGGGAAAAAGGAGTATCACAGACGGTTCTTACCGCTGAACCGTCTGTGATACTGGAATATCACAGACAGTTTTTATTATAAAACCGTCTGTGATATTCCAGATTATCACAGACGGTATTTATTATAAACCGTCTGTGATATGCCAGTATCACAGACGGTTTTTATTATAAAACCGTCTGTGATAATCTGGAATATCACAGACGGTTTTATAATAAAAACCGTCAGTGATATTCCAGATTATCACAGACGGTTTTATAATAAAAACCGTTTGTGATATGTTTCCTGCCTTGCAATCCCTCAAAATTTCATATTTTCCCGCCTGACTCCGAGTATGATTTAGTTTTAAGACATCTTCAGTAAAACGGGCATAACTTTTGCATACAGTGTCCGTTTTCGACGTTGTTGTACTCGTTGGAAATCTAACGACGAGCCCGATCCAAAAAAATGACCTCTTGCACTAGTCTCCCTCCAAGACCCCCAAAATCGGCCATCTTTGGACATAAACCTGCGTCGCAAGTTTTTGGTGTCTGTTTTTGCCTTTTTCTTGATCTTCCTTTCGGAATTTGGATTTTTATTCAACTGCAAAATTGTAGATCTCGTCGAAACCTTTCAAATGAGTATGTGTAAGCCATATAAAACTTTGCTATTTTATCTTTTCAGACTAGTTGTTTATATTGCATCGGTATATAAAATTTTGCGCTCTAATTCACAGACGGTTCTAGCTATCAACCGTCTGTGATATTCATTCATCACAGGCAATTTTAGATACCAACCTTCTGTGATAATCTGATCGCTGGGCCCGTCGATCTTCCTCAACCCAATTCTAGCCAATAGAAATCAGCAATCCTCACCCCACGGATCGTAGCTCCGCCTCTCTGTTCCCGCGCCAAAAATTTCACACTCCCGCTTCTCCCTCCCCTATAAATATAACCAAAACCCAGCCTCCTTGCTGTCCTTCTCCTTGCTGTTCTCCTCCTCCTTGCTGCCCTCCTCCTCCTTGCAGACAACGCACAAGTCTACGGGAGGCAAGACACCGCAGAAGCAACTAGCTCGTGCCAACCGTGCAGACGCTCAATTAATGCCGACGATGGTGGGTGTCAAAGACATCCAGCTCATGCGTTGCATCAGGGGCGAGAAGGCATAGAGGATTTTTGCTTTTTCTCAGTTCTTGCTGTGTAACCTGCTTGTTGTTTTGGGATATTGTAATGGTAGGCTCTAATCTTAATAAAAATAGATGTTTTATGTTTGTGAAATGAATTGAGTTTGTGAATTGGATGTACATATGTACATGTTGATCTCCTTGTTTCAGAGGGCATGGCTAGCATTTCCTGAGGCTAACCAATAAACAGAATTAGGTTTAGGGGTAGAAGGGAATATCACAGACGATTTTTAACTAAAAGCCGTCTGTGATAGTTATAATCACAGACGGTTTTTAGTTAAGAACCGTCTGTGATATTTACATGTAAATATCACAGACGGTTCTAAACTAGAACCGTCTGTGATAACTATATATCACAGACGGTTTTTAACTAAAAACCGTCTGTGATGACCTCGTATTATTACTGACCCATAAATTCAGACGGTTCACAAAACCATCTGCGATGATGTTTTTGAACCGTCTGTGATGACCTTTTCTGTAGTAGTGGCTCTAACTTTTTATACTTGAAAGTGTTAAATTCATAAGACCCAAAACTTGCTAATGTTAGCTTGCAAGGTCATAATCTCGGTTATTTCACATAATTAGCTGATGTGGCATGTTTAGGGACATGAGAATTACTTTATAGCTACGTAGGACAACCGTGCAAGTTTAAGATGCTGCAATATAATATTCTCTACACAATTTACTGGACCGTCTACACACTACAGGCGTCGATAAGCAGATAGTCATGCAACATTTGTACACTGATCTGGAAAAATTCGTAGACACTGAAGAAAAACTACATATACAAGGCATGCGTAATTTTCAGGAACTTGCGTTGCTTTCACGATTTCCCCATTGTTAATGGTTCGTAGTGGGATCTAAATAATTTTGCAATTTGCACTCAGACCCGTTTGGAGCAGCGGAATTCAAACGGCTCTACCTAGATTGGTAGGAACCATCTCAAACTTAACTTGTGTACCTTAGGCTGGTAAACTTTTAACCCCAAGCTATGGACGGCGGTGTGGATGACGCGCGCGTGGCACGACGAGGATGCCGTCGCGAAGGCAGAAGGCGGAGAGGGCATTTGGTTGAACGCCACGCCTACGCCATGGAGGCGTTGTTGGTGAAGCTAAGTACACTACTACAGAAAAGGTCATCACAGACAGTTCGAAAACGTCATCACAGACGGTTTTGTGAGCCGTCTGTATTTATGGGTCAGTGATTATCGAAGGTCATCACAGACGGTTTTCGAACCGTCTGTGATTATGGGCTATCACAGACGGTTTTTACTAAAAACCGTCTGTGATAATTGATAATCACAGACGGTTTTGAGTTAAAAACCGTCTGTGATAGCTGGTAATCGCAGACGGTTTTGAACTAAAAACCGTCTGTGATTATCAGCTATCACAGACGGTTTTTAACTCAAAACCATCTGTGATATTTCCTTCAAACCCTAAATATATTTCTGTTTATTGGCTAGCCTCAGGAAATGCTAGCCATGCCCTCTGAAACAAGCAGATAATCACAGACATAAAACATATACAATTCACACATCTCATTTCATTTCAGATACATTTCACAGACATAAAACATCCAATTGACAACGCACTTCATTTCACAAACATATATAAAGCATCCATTTCGCAAATCAATTCATTGAATTGAAATATAATATCCATTAACAAATACACAAATACACATTTCACAAACATATATAAATACACAATTGACACTGTATTTGCACTTAGAATTACAATAAAAAATCATTCTGGGCAGTGGAACTCTCCATCTGATCTTACGACTTTTGTCCACAAAAACCAAATGAGCTCTCCTCGAATTTTTGCAAAATCCGGCTGTGTCAATGCAGATGTAGAGATGGACGCAGCCTGTCGTCGAGTCACGTGTTTGTTGAACGTATGTGGCGAACGACCTTCGTTATTCGAAAAAGTTAGATTAGTTATTCGGAAGGAAAGAAAGAGTACAATGTACAATGTACGTACCTATCGAGTATTTGGGTGATAGCTGTGTACTTGGATTTGTTCTTACTTAGAGAATCAAGGTATATAGTCTTGTTCCATCAAGTCCTTCTTTTTCCCGCAAAATTCAAGTCAATTTTATTACAAAAGTGCAAAAAAAAGAAATTCCCAGATTCTTCGGTGAGCAGCCGACATAGCCGACTTCTTCGGTGAGCGACTATCCATCTGCTTCTTCCCACTCCTCTTCATCTCTGGTCTCTGGATCACGTACGACAGTAGCGATGATTCATCTAACTGAATCATCGGATCACGTACGCCAGTAGCGATGATTCATCTAACTGAATCATCGCAGTACTGTTTGGCATCGTAGCGATACTGTTCGGCACTGCAGCAATGTACTGTAGCGATTACTGTAATGCCGAAAAAACTTTCCGATCGATAACAGATCAGCAGAAACAATGTTTTTCGCTCAATCTAGCAGCCGATTTTTAATTAAAACTAATTCATGAATGTAAGCAAAAAAATATATAGATAGAGATCAATACATAGATAATCCCTAGGGATCAAAAAACAGGAAAAATGATAATATATGCGAATTAAAAAACTCACAAACTTTTATTAAAAAACGTAGAAACTGTTCATCCTTGTTTTTCTTCACGTCATGACCGCCATGTCCTACACCCTTTTTTTTCTTTTTCCGATCGCACAAAAAAACCGATCGACCAATGTCTGTGCATATATATCTATATGTAGTCCCTAAAAAACCTATTCAATCTCTGCTCAAAACCCTAATACAACTCCTCTAACTAGGCCTGGGCCTTTTTACCTGAACTAAGCTTTTGCCCACTAATTTTCAAGGGATCTGAAACCCTTCCTAACATGGGTTTTTCAAAATTCCAACTTTCCTGACATACCACGTGTTGAGACTTCCAGGACCGCACCTCCCGTAGCTTCTCCACGCATCGTCCACCATGTGTCGTAGCCTCCAAACCGTACCTCCGTAGATCCAACACGTATCATCCATCTCTGATCTCCATACGCCCCAAGCATGAGCCCGACCATCTCGTGACCTCCTTTACCGTCCGAACCTCGGATCTTCCTATCCTAATCCTGATCCACCTCGTCACCGACCATGATCGCCTACATGCTCAATCTGCACATGCATAAACCAAAGAATATTTTTCCGGCACAGGTTCATCCCAACTTAACCAATCATCAGTCCACACATGCCACACGTCTCTCATAACATCGATAAGCAATATTATCAAATATTTATCATCATAAATTAACCATTGTCAATTATTCATCATCAAAATATTCTAGATCTAGCCATATGATCTAACAAAAAAAGATTCCTTACACGGTATGAACACAACCGGGTGCGAAAGAGGATCGTGTCCAAGTAAGCAAAGGCAGATAAGAGAGTAGAGGAACACAAACAAAAAGGATTATATTGCAAGAGATTGAGACAAGTGTTGAGAGAAAAACTATTGCTTATCTTATTGATTCTGAAATCTATCCAATGATTTATAGATGACAAAAAGGTGGCATGAAAAAGTGTCTGTTTGGACCAGACATCTGTACATTAGGCACTTTTACTTTTTTGGTTTGTAACTGGTTTAACTGGTTTGTAACACTCCCTCTTGACTAATGCGTCTTCATATGATCACCTTAATTCATCATCTTGGAAAAACTCTTCCAAAACCCTGTATGGAAAAATATGAAGAGAACCGATAGAGTAGATATGCCATGAAAAACTCATTTAAAACCCGGTGGGAAATTTAAGGAGAAAATGATATGGCATATATTTGATTATATCTCTTTAAAAACCCTTGTGGGAAAATAGAGATATATTTATGATTACGTTGTCATATTGCCTCATTAAAAACCTTGATGAGAAATCTTAGAGGGAAAACTCATAAAGGGAAAAAGAGTACAATATTTATATTTGAACGGGTTAAATCTTAGGAGATTTCTCCTCCTGATATCTGCAAATCATGTAGTCTTCGCATACCAATTCCATGAACACATTTTTGGAATATGGAAGTTGGTAACGACTTGGTGAATAAGTCTGCGAGATTATCACAAGACTTAGTTTGTAGAATATTTATTTCCCCACTCTCTTGCAATTCATGTGGGTAAAATAGTTTTGGTGCAATATGTTTTGTGATATTGCTCTTTATGTAACCCGTTTGCATTGGAACAACGCAAGCAGCATTATCTTCGTAGATAATGGTAGGTGATGCAATAGCACCTATACCACATGATTGTTGTATGTGGTTAATCATTCTGCGAAGCCATACACACTCACGTGATGCTTCATATAATGCAATTATTTCAGAATGATTAGTGGATGTAGCCACTAGAGTCTGTTTCGAAGACTTCCAAGAGATGGCTGTTCCACCGTGTAAAAATACAAAGCCTGTTTGAGATCTGACATTATGGGGATCTGATAAATAGCCAGCATCTGTATATCCTATTAAATCCACATTTTTATTCTTCTGGAAGAATAGACCGAGATCTTTAGTGCCTTGAAGATATCTAAGGATATTCTTCACTTCTATCCAATGTCTTTTGGTTGGAGCAGCGCTATATCTAGCAAGTAGATTTACTGCAAATGCAATATCTGGCCGGGTGCAATTTGCAAGGTACATAAGCGCTCCGATGGCACTGAGATATGGAATCTCGGGTCCCAATAGCTCTTCATTGTCATCTCGGGGTCTAAATGGATCTTTGTCCCTGTCTAGAGATCGAACAACCATGGGGGTTTTGATGGATATGCTTTGTCCATATATTGAATTTCTCCAATATTTTTTGGACATAGGCTGATTGATGCACTAGGATGCCTGTATGAAGGTGCTCAAGTTGTATACCTAAGCAAAATTTAGTTTTATCCAAATCCTTCATTTCAAATTCCGTCATAAGATGATTACGTGCTTCATCTATATCCTGTGTGTTACCAATGATATTAAGATCATCAACATACACAGATATAATACAAAATCCTGTTGAGGATCTTTTGGTGAATACGCATGGGCAATCATCATTGTTAGAGTATCCCTTTTTGGTTAGGAACTCACTTAGTCGGTTGTACCACATTCTACCCGACTTTTCAAGCCGTATAAAGACTTGTTCAATTTTACACAATACATATTGCAATTTGCGTTTGGATTCGGAATTGAAATTCCATCGGGAACTTTCATATATATTTCCGAATCAAGTGACCTATAAAGATATGCAGTCACTACATCCATCAACTGAAAAGATAGATGATTTTTTACTGCCAATGATATTAAGTATCGGAATGTTATTCCACTCATTACTGGAGAATAAGTTTCATTGTAATCAATGCCGGGTCTCTGCGTGAACCCTTGTGCTACAAGCCTTACTTTGTATCTCACCACCTCATTGTTTTTATTCCGTTTGTGGACGAAAACCCATTTGAAACCGACAGGGAATACTTTGGGAGGTGTATGTATCACATTGGTGAATACATTTCTTTTCTTAAGCCAGGCTAACTCCGCTTGAATTGCATCCTTCCATTAAATCCAGTCCGAGCGTTGTTTGCACTCTGCCATGGTCTTAGGATCTGGATCATTTTGAAGGTTATTTGCAATTGTTGTGGAGAAATAAATGTCGACAAGTGTAGTCTTACGATCATATGATTCTTCAGAATCAGTATAGTTAGTGGAAATTTCTTGGACCCTGGTGACTCAATGTTATTTCCCAAAACATTTGAGTCGGGGTATTCCGATGTCCCAGGATCAGAATTTGAGTGCACTGTTGATCTGGGTTCAAGGATCCTTTGGTGTCTATCAACTTGAGGTTGATCTGCATTTACATTCTTTTATTTTCTTTGTCGCTTGTTAGATGCTGTATCCGCCATTTGTATCGTACTTCTCCCCCTCTTATTTTGAACTGGGAGTTGAGTGGTATTTTGCGGTACCTCCACTCTTTTAGGCACATTTTTGGCAGGATTATAGGATTTTGTGACACCCTTATAATCAGTAAATGCATCTGGCAGATTATTTGCAATGTTTTGCAAATGAATGATTTTCTGAACTTGAAGTTTAGTCTCTCTGGTACGTGGATCTGAGGCAGGAATGCCTTGTACATTCCAATCAATTTTCTGGCATTTAGTTAGGTACTTGTTGTCTCCCCCTAATGCCGGGAAATGTTCCTCATTGAATATGCAATCAGCGTACCGGGCCGTAAACAGGTCCCCTATGAGGGGCTCGAGGTATTTTATAATTGACGGAGATTTATACCCCACATAGATCCCATGTTTCCTGTGTGGTCCCATTGAGGTACGCTGCGGTGGTGAGATCGGTACATATGTAGCGCAACCGAACTTTCGCAGATGGGAAATATCTGGTGGATTTCCACATACTAACTGTAGCGGGGAAGTGCTATGATATGCAGTTGGACGCAATTGGATTAAGTCAGCAGCGTGTAAGACTGCATGACCCCAACATGATGTTGGTAAGTTGCAATTCTGTAGTAATGGTCTTGCAATGAGCTTGATTCTCTTGATAAGAGATTTTGCTAAACCATTTTGTGCATGGACATATGGAACAGAGTGTTGAACTTGTATCCCAAGAGCCATACAATAGTCATTGAAGGCATGGGATGAAAATTCAGCAGCATTATCCATTCGAATTGATTGAATTCGATATTCAGGATAATTTGCTCGTAATGGGATAATTTGACCAATTAACTTAGCAAATGTATAGTTTTGTGTGGATAAAAGACACACATGTGACCATCTAGTAGATGCGTCAATGAGAACCATGAAATATCTGAACGGTCCACACAATGGTTGTATAGGACCACATATATCTCCTTGAATGCGTTCAAGGAATCTAAGTGGTTCGGCTCTAATTTTAAGATAAGAGGGTCTTAAAATCAATTTTCCGATGGCACAGGAAGCGCACACAAAATCTGAGGATTCTGGAAATTTTGTTTTAAGGTATGTATGACCAATTGAATTGCTAATAATTTTCCTCATCATTCCAATGCCTAGGTGGCCAAGGCGATCATGCCATGTTTGGAATGTGTTAGTATTTTGGAAAATTACTTTGTACGCAATATGTTGAACGGGTTTGATGTATGTATAGTACAATCCGGAGTTTAAAGATGGAATTTTTTCTAGTACTTGTTTGCCATATCCGTTGTGTTTGGTTAAGAGGAGATATTCCTCTTTGTTGTCATTTTGGGTTTCAACATGGAAACCATTCTGACGAATATCTGTATAACTAAGTAGGGTACGTGTTGAATCGGGATACAAGAGTGCATCCTCAATTTCCAATTGTGTACCCATAGGGAGAGTGATAGAGGCGCGACCAGAGCCTACTATCGTTGCATCGCGTCCAGCGATGGTTAAAATATTTCCTTTCCTCCTAGTAAGGGTTAGGAAAAATTTTGTGTCCCTAAGTATAGAGTTTGTGGTACCACTATCCACAAGGCATAATTCCTCCTCCATTGGATCGACTCTAAAAATTTATATACACAAAAGAAGAATTTAATGAAATTCTTATAGTAGTATATATAGAATACATACAAACTTTATTTTACAATACCGAATATGTTCGATATATGATTGTAGCATACAAGCTTACAATATAGATGACAACATTATTTATATTACAACACTATAGTACTTAGTAGCTATAGGACTAGGAGTCTAACTGAGATCTCCAAACATGTCTTGAGAATTAAATTCTTCAAGTGTGTCCTCGGTGCACATGAGATCATCCTTCTTTGTAGAAGCACATGTGTCTTTGAGTTCTTGAATGAACTTTTGAGAGCAGTCGGCTTCATCATTGTTGGATGTGAGATTGAAGTGTGCTTCAAATCTCTTCTCTTGAGTATTGTTGCCATGAACCAAAGACTTGAGGTAGAGGTTCACAAGATGCTTCGGGGTACGGCATTTCTTGGTAGGATGGTTGTAGCAACCACACTTTTGACAAATTTCAGTTTTGTCAACTCTCTTACCAGAATTGTCTTTACCTTTGTTGAATCCACTTGGTTTTTGCTTCTTGTTGCGTTTGTGTTTACCTTTAAAGTTCTTTGAGTAGTCTTTTGAACCACTGAACTTGTTGTTATTTTGATTAGCATGAACTTCAGGAAGTGGAGCAGCCCCAATGGGACGTTGCTGATTATTCTTTAAAAGAAGTTCAGCATGCTTCTCTGCCTAAAGCATAGTATGCATAAGATCAAAATAAGTTTGGTAATTTGCAACACGCCATTGCTGCTGTAGGACCCTGTCAGATGGGAGCATAGTCGAGAGAGTCTTCTCTATTTTGTCCGCATCTGTTGGTTCATTTTCACAAAACCGCAATTTGGAGCAAATAGTATGAAGGGCATGGTTATAGTCTCCAACAGATTTGAAATCTTGGAGTATAATATGTGCCAATTCATGATTAGCCTCAAGTAAGATAACAGCTCTCTGCTGTTCATATCTATTTTTGAGGGCTAACCATAATGTAAGTGGATTCTCCTCATACAGATATTCAGCCTTCAAATCCGGATGTATGTGATTCCGTATTATGCTCAAAACGGAATATTTCACAATATCCAGAGGAATTTGATCATCTGGAGGATCAAATATCACCCTTTGCAACCCACGTGTGGTTAGGTTGATTTTTAGGTCCATAGCTCATGTAGGGTAGTTAGTACCATCGAGAGCGAGGGGCTCAAAATCTTTGGTAGCCATTTAAAACCTACATGAAAAATACACCATAAATGATTAATTTACAAGAGGTAAATTAATGTGTATTGTAATGTTGTAATAAAATGCAAAATATGTGGAAAACAATATGAGTATTGTAATCCGAATGAATATATATATACCCAAATTAAATATAACATGTGGTTATATTTATAATACCGTGTAATCACAATATTGGTGGTGAACACCAATTTATTGTATGGCATAGCGTACAAATAAATGTAGCAAAGTGCCATAAATTGTAATTATGGTATTTATTTTAGGTATAATATTTTGCAAAAATTCCAATTTATTAAGTACAATGGTACTCACTAAATGGGAATTTTAAATTTAAATTTGCTAAAGATAGCAAAATTAAATATGGTCGCAATTCATATTATAAGTAAATTGTAATAAAGTAGTAATCCTACATATGTAAAAATTATGTAAATGTAGTTGCATATTTATTTAAGTAATTACATAATTTTCAGGTCCTGTAGGGACTAAAATGCTAATTTATAACAGTACAAATTGACGGGTACAATTATAAACAAGCACAAGGACTATATTGCAAATACTACAATAGGAATTTATTTAAAAGAAAAATTCTGTATTTTCCATGAAATATAAGGGGGAAATGCAAAATTGCGGCAACCTGGGCTGAAGCCCATTCGGCCTTTAGGCCCAAGTGGGGAGGTGGGAGGTTATTGAGCTAAAAGCCCATTTGGGGCTGCACTATATAAAGAGGGGGGATTAGGGTTCCCCCCAAACCCTAGCCAGCCGCCGCCGCCATGTGAGGCGCCGCCGGCGCCGGCCGCCTCCACCGCCGGCGCCGGCCGCCTTGGGGCCGCCGCCGCCGCGTGTGCCAAGCCGGGCGCCGCCGCCTCTGGTCGCCTCGGGCGCCACCGCCGCCGCGTGTGCCGAGCCGAGTGCCCCCACCGCCGGTCTCTGGCTCCGCCTCCACATCGGGCCGCCTCGGCCAAGGGCGCTGCCGCGCCGACTCCGCCGCCGTCTGCCCCGTCGGGGGCCGCCCTGGCCTCGTCACCCCGCCGCGCTGGCCCCTTCTGCGCCACCGCCTCCGACCGGGCGGGCCGCGCTGCCGCACCGTCCTGGCCTCGCGCCGGGCCTCTCCGGCCGCACCGACTCTGGCCGTGCCGAGCCACGTGCCGCCCCGTGCCGGGCCGGCCACTGCGGGCGCCGGGCCGCGCCGTGTCGCCGGCGGCCGGCCACCTCCCCTCCCCTCTCCTCCCGATCTATGTAGAGGAGAAGGCGTCCTCTGCGGAGGAGGCCGGTGGAGGAGTGCGGATCCGGAGGCCGGGACGGCGGTGAGCCGCCGTGGAGGCGTACACCGGTCGCCGGTAAGGACCATAGCGCGGAGCCCGCACTGGTGAGAAGACGCCGTGCGCCTCCCATGGACGACGACGAACCGGCCTAGAGCCATGGCCGGTGGTGATGACGGTGGTGGCTGCCGGACGTGGTGGCGGTGGAGGCTTCTCATGGAGAGGAGCAAGAAGAGCGTGCAGAGTTTCGTGCAGGGAATCGACCAAAGCAAGAATCTCTAGAAATGCTTTTTGATGGTTCTCACATAGTGCCATTATCTTTTTTTCTTCTCTGTTTGCACTTGTGTGAATGTGTGTGTGCTGATAACGTATTGCAAGAGATTGAGACAAGTGTTGAGAGAAAAACTATTGCTTATCTTGTTGATTCTGAAATCTGTACAATGATTTATAGATGACAAAAAGGTGGCATGAAAAGTGTCTGTTTGGAACAGACATTTATAGTAATATAACAAGATAGCATTTCTGCTCGCCAAAGTGAGAATAGAGTTGACACTAGAAATACAGCTCCATACCAGAGTGAGAGTTGTTTGGTCCTTATGTCATACCCATATGTAGAGGGCCCCAACCTTTGCTTCTCTTTTCTGATCAGGGCACCCTTTGCCCTCCTATTATTCATAGCTTGTAGCACACCTACTCTTTCTAACTGGATTGCTCTCTTTTCTTTCATCTCTTACCTCTTTTCTTTTCTCATCTTATACCTTTTCTTTTCTCATTTATCCGCATTCTTTTTAAGATAAACATTTTAATGCAATAGGTAATAATATGCATTATAAAAGTAATTTTATTTTAATTGACAAAACTAGTTAGAGTGATTAAAGGTAAGCTTGCCTGGAATTTAATAATATATTCAGATTCAAGTAAGATCGAGTGAAGTCCTTCCCATGACTCAGATCGTCGCTTGCATTTAATACGTAGGCTACAACATAATTTACAAAAAAAGAAAATGTGACATGCATGTTGTTGTGCTCCTATGGTGATGCCTTCGTCAAATAAATCAATTGCAATAATTTACTTAAATCCTATCCTATACTTGCCGCTTGATCTGGAGGTGTTCTTGGCTTGATCTCATTGATACTCTGAATCGCAGTGATAGGTGGGAATATAAACAAAGCTATCTTGTCTATCTTTGACCCATGAGTGGTTCTGATCAACCTTTTCGGTTTTTAGAACTCATTTCATGTGCGCTTCATCAAATCTCAAAAAGGTCAAAACTTGGTTACTAAGTTTTCAATCAAAGATTGGAGCAGCCTCTTGAGGCCTTAATGATGTGGCCAAGAGTGTGAATACTACATTGCTTTGTGCTTCACCCATGCAATCTGAAGTTACAAGGCATAGTAGCTCTGAATTGCGCAAGGAGAAAGAAGCAATCGGTTATGGGAGAAAGAAGAATATCCTAGTTCGTGCGGATGCTTACATGATTCCTCCTTTGTGTAACGCAAACAAGCCAACAATGCATGGAATTAGAGGTGTGGATGGTAAAGAAAGAAAGCTAGTTTGGGTAAAGAGGAAGACACAAGATCAATCAAGTTTTCGTGATTGCAGTTCTGTCCACAATGTTCATGAACATTGCAATGCTAATTCTGAGGTTTCTAATGCACACAAAACACATTTTGGAAAGCTAATGAAGTCTACTTTTCAACGAATCAAACGACGTATGATTTGGAGCTTCCTACACAAAGTTATGGCAACTTCATTGATTGCTGCACGAGCCGTCCGGAGAGACGCGCGAGACTTGCCAAACATAAAGAGTTCGAGTATTGCAATATAAGTAACGGTAAAATCCGACCATACCATGACTTTCCAAAGGATGAGAAGGACTAGTTTTCAGGTTCCAAATGGATTTGGAAGCCCCTTGAACAATAAAAGGAAACCTATAATGATTTGAATTCAGTTCGGATTCGGTTCAGTTCAGACAGGAAGTCCAACATTAAAACGCCCATAACTTTCACAAACGGAGTCTGCTTTGGGTGTTCTTGGACTCGTTGGAAAGCTATTTCGATGCCCCATACAATGCATGAGGTTCCAGCCACGGAATCCTCATGGTCACATCGCAAATAGAGAGAGAATCCGGTGGTAGCAGTTTAGATATTTCCTTTTTAGTTCGTATTGGAGTTTGTTTCGGCCTTAGGCCAGGTTGTGCGTGAGTTTTTGTCAAGGCCGTGCATTGTGCACCAATATAAGGCCAGGGCCTTAGCCCCATTGTAACTTAGGCTATGATATGATACATTTTTTTCTTGTGAAATAAAGGAGAAAATCACCATGATGGTTGTTGGCGGCCAGATTGCGTGATTGCAAGGTTTCTCGTTTGGAGTTTGCTGAGTTGGTGCAAGGCAAGAATAGGAGATTCTTGAGATTGCCCATCGAATCTACAAGGTTCATCTCTTCTAATTCGTGTCTTCTTGCTGAATTCACGGTTTGGGGAGTTCGGTGGATTGCTTCTACTATGCACCTTGCATACCAGTGCAAATTGCCCTTATCAAGATTGTTGGCTGCATCAAGACAAGGAGAAGGAACCTCGCTGAACGTACCGAGAAAGATCAGGCCATCCCTACGCATCAACTAATCCTTAGTTGGTCCGTATCACTTAACCATGTTGTGTACAAAGTTTCATGGCCAGTTGATCTTTTAATCATAAGATATGTGGATTGTAGATCTTATGGTCGTGCGTTGCTCTGTTCTTCCTCTATTCTTTAGAATCATTTACGACCGCTTCTAGTTTCGACCACAGTCAAGTTTCCGACCTCATCGCATTAGCTTTCGACCACGTTCAGATCTTTCGATTACTTCATGTTCTTCTGTTGAATCTAAACTGAAGCAATCAGTAATCAGTGCACTCTCTGGAATGTCGATCAGCTTTACGATTGCATTGGTTTTGACCACAGTCATGTTCCAGACGGCATCACACCGATTTCGATCACATTCATTCTTCCGACCGTTTCGCTTTTTCCTACTACATAGGGTTTCCAACCACTCACAGATCCTCATTTTTCTCTGGTTGGTTTTTGAGCTGAATCGATCTCGCTGGTCGTAGATCATTCGTTGGCCTTCGACCTCGTTGGTTGTTCGACCACCTGTTGGTTTATGACCACGTTGATCATTTTGGTTGCAGTCTGATTCCGACCATGTTGGTTGTTCGACCACTCCATTAGCTTACGACCACATTGGTTATGACCATGTTGACCATTTTGGTTGCCGACTGGTTCTGACCACGTTGGTTGTTCGACCACTCGTTGGTGTTCTACCACATTGGTTTCGACTGCACTCATTTTTGATCACGTTGGTTTTGGTCTCAGTGGTTATTGACTACGGTGATTGCCATTCTGTAGTCAATTTAAGACCACGATGTTAAATCTTCGACCACGTTGTCAACTTTCAACCACATAGTCGAGTTTACAACCACGTTGTCAGCTCTTGACCACACTGTTGAATTTACAACCACGTTGTTAGCTTTCGACCTGTAGTACCGGACAGGCAATAGAGGCGGGTGAATGGTGCCTTCAAATTCTCTTTAAGTATCCACTCAACTCCTTTCTCCAATAGCTACTGAGCTATGAAGACTAGAGTTGAAAGTTCACTGGAAAACTGAGACAACAATCCAAAAGAGCAAGAAAACCAAGCTAGTCGAAAACTGTTCAACGTGGTCGTAAGTTTCAACAATGTGGTCGATGGCTGACCAAGAGATAGCTATCTGACTACTTAACAGAAGTACAACGTGATCGACAATTGATGGTACCCGAGACCAAACAGTAGAGAAATGACACCAGAGAATAGACCATGGTCGAAGACCAGTACTGTGGTCGAAATGTGACAATGTAGTCATAAACATGACAACGTGGTTGAAAACAGAGCTTGTGGTCATAAGCCTAACTATGTGGTTGATACCCGAAAACATGGTCGTAAATCGCCCTAGTCGACAGCCACTGAGACTAGAACCAACGTAGTCGTTAGCCAACAAGTGATCGAACAACTAACGTGGTCGAAACCAGACAGCAACGTGGTCGTAACCGGCCCGGTTGAAGCCAATGAGTGGTCGAAATCAGTGCAGTGTGGTTTGGAACTTGATCTTGGTCATAACCAACGTACTCGTAAATCCAATCGATGTTGTAGACCTAGACTTGCACCGATTAAGACTACTTCAGTTCAGATTCAACACAAGAAGACAAGAAGGCAACATAACTGAACATGGTCGTAATGCTCTCGGGAAAACAGAGGAACTGCAGGGAGGTGCATGACCACAAGATCCAAATTCTGAATAACTTTTGATTCACGGATCAACTGGTCATGAGCCTTTGAACACAGTAAGAATAAGACTTCAAGAAACTGCTCTGAACTTTAATTGAAAATTTATCAAGAAAATAGAGATCTTTCTGGGATTTCACCAAAAGCGCTCAAAATCGAGACTAAGAGGGAAAGAACATAATCAGACCATGCAAGGGGGAATAGAAAGGCCAAGATGGCTTTGAGTATGATTTTCTAACACCAGGCAAGTCAGATCATCAACAAATCAACTGAAAATGAAGTCTCAGATCAAGAAAGGAAAGAGCGAACCTAAGAACAGAGAGCAAATATCCATAAAAAACAAAACCAACTCAACTCCGCGCATACGAGCATACACGAACATAGATCAAAAGATGATATATTACTCTGAGAGTTGATTCTATAGCCACTCCATCCAGGAGGGCCAAGAGCACGACTGCTCCTTCACCAAAAATAAGAACGCATGCAAGAAGAACTAAAAACTCTAGAGACCCCCTTGGATGGGTAGCCCTCCATCCCTATTTATAGTCTCTTGGTACCGGGGATAACCTGTTAACCCCCTACCTACCACCGGATTTTCACACACGCTTCTTACAACCACCCGTTAACACAGACAGGACAAGAATGCTTTAACAAAACATCCTCCTTTTCAGATCTTGAGCATTTTTACAAAATGCCCCTCTACCACCTTCCTGGAAGCTTTATGTTTTCTTGCCGTCCAATCCTTGCAGCCACCTTGCAAGCCTCAGTCATCTTTGGCATCTCCCCAATCGTTCTGAATCTCAATACCTCCCTGTGCCTAGTCCCAGTTCTTCCATGCCTCACCATAACCTAGCTCCAAAGTCTTGCTACTATCATAAACAAACGAAACATCACATAGTACTGCACTATAAACAAGATTCATCAATTTGCATATTCCAGAATGAATCCCAAAGAGCAATCTTAGCAAACCACTGGTCTTAAAATAACTTACGACTACTCTGATGCACAAAACAAAGGTACTCATAGCCCATGAAGTCTTCCCAGCAGTTCACGACCACCCAACGAGTTGTTACGACCGACGCATAGGCTACTACGATCATGAAACAAATATTACGACCATGTAGCAATCGCTACGACCATCGCTTACAATGGCTACGACTTTAACGCACCTGATCACTACGACTTACAATCACACAGACAGAGCGCTACGACCATCGCTCACAGCCAGAAGAATTTACGCCCACCAACCACGGTCAGACAGAGGTACGACTATTGACTACGGCCAGACCGAGCTACGACTATCGACCAAGGCCAGACCAAGCTACGACTATCGACCACAGCCAGACCGAGTTACGACTATCGACCACGGCCAGTCAGAGTTACGACTATCGACCAAGGCCAGTCAGAGTTAGGGCTATCGACCACGGCCAGTCAGAGTTACGACTATCGACCACGGCCAGTCAGAGTTACGACTATCGACCACGGCCAGTCAGAGTTACGACTATCGACCACGGCCAGTCAGAGTTATGACTATCGACCACGGCCAGTCAGAGTTACGACTATCAACCATGGCCAGTCAGAGTTACGACTATTGACCACAAAGTTGTAAAAGCATCTGTCGACCACCAAGTCATAAAATCGACTGCCGACCACTAAGTCGTAAATCTGGCTGCCGACCGTGAAGTTGTAAAACCTACTACTGACCACCAAGTCGTAAACTCTACTGCCAACCACATGGTCGTAAAGACTACTGCCGATCACAGAGACACACAACGTGGTCATAAAGAGCAAGTCGTAAAAGCACTCACGACCACCAAATCGTAGCGGCGCCTATGACCATAAGTCGTAACGGCACCTACGACCACCTGGTCATAGCAGCAAGCTACCCATCACAAAGGCGATCACAGTGATCGAAAGGCCAGCAAACTTCTGTACAGATCTCAAAAACCAAACTCAGTCATTACACAAACTCTTAAATCAAAGGTCAATTACTCATAACAGACATAGGGTGACCGCCACATGGTCTCACATGACCACATTGTCGAATTTTGACTATGTTGCCAACTTCCGACCATGGTCTATTTTCCTGTTGTATTCTCTCTGTTGTTGCAGTTATCAAGTGGGTTTTCAACTCTAATCTTCATAGCTCTGTAGCTATTGGAGAAAAGGGTAACCCACACACAAGCAAGTTTTATTACAATTGGAGAAACCCGGTAACCCACACACAAGCAAGTTTTATTACAATTGGAGAAACCCGGTAACCTACACACAAGCAGGTTTTATATTTCACACACTTCATGCTTTTCAAAGCGCAGCTTCCACAAGGCTCCAATAGCCCAATAAGACATTCCATTCTCAAAGACATGATCTAAACCACTTGGTCAATGAAGAAGAAGATTTAACTATGCTCTGATACCAATTTTATGATCAGGTATAGCGAGTCAAAGGGGCAGGGGGAGAATGACTCTTTCAAAATCTTCCCCCAAGTATCAACTCTACGTAGTGGAAACACCAACTCACAAACTCACCAAAACCATGAGCCAAAAACCACCTAAGACATTCTGTCTCCATCGGTTTGATTATCGACCAGCAATTGGTCTGACCGCTGGCTAGACTGACTGCATCAGCTTGACCGGTGGTCGGTTGGACCGCTCGACTCCATGTGGTCTGACATCTCGTTGAGAGATAGTATGGATAGCACTGCACATGATCCAAGAAAAGATCTAACTTCAAAACCACTTATCCAAATGCGGTAAAACTTGGTACAAACCCTCCTTTGGATGTCAGGTACCTGTTTCAATCATGAATCATGAAGATCGATGCCAAAGTTCTGACTCAAGGAAAAACCCTCACAAGAGAAAAACCCCAAAATCATATCTCTCTTGAGAAAAACCAGACAAACTCAGGAGCTTCCTCTAGAGGGCACCTAGATGGGATCAGATTTTCAAGAGACATCTTTACCTCTTACACGTCCTTGGCACGAAGAAAGATCAATAAGAAAGAAATTGAAACATGAAAGCTAAGCAAATCAAAAGTACATAGAAGGATCGTGATACAAATCACTTGAGCAAACTTTGGATGTTCATTTCACTTGGAGAGAATGGTTTTACAGCCACTCCCTCAGAATGGCAGACCTCTAAGCCTAGAGCGTACACACAAAAGGCTCTAATACAAGAAAACCCCAACCCTAATATCTCCAATCTCTCTCCTCTCTCTCTCTCTCTCTCTCTCTTCACACACAAGACTTATATAGTGGAGGCTTCCACCTCACACCAAATCGTAAACAACCAACGACTATTAGTGGATCATACAACTTACAATTTGGGAAACCTAGTAACCCACACATAAACGGGGTTTACATATCACACACTTGCGCGTTTTTCAAAGCATGATTTCCACAGGCTCTAATAGCCAGATAAGACATTTCACTCTTAAAGACATGACCTAGCCACTTCGGCCAACACCGCGGTTTTGCAAACTGCCAATCTACCCAACATTGGACAATTTTCTGAATTACTATCCACCAGTCTTTATGAAAATATGATGCCCAATGCCTCATCGCTAAGATCGTATGCCTGTGCTTAGGCCATCATTACATGAAACACCCGAGTCCAATGGCACACCATATTACACCGTAAACCATGATGCCTAATTACTTGCCACCAAGATCGTACGCCTACTTTGAGTAACATCACCACTTCAAACGCACAATATAATTGGCACACTACATGAATGCAATTTCCTCTTCACGACCATTGTCTTTCTCTCATGTTTCTCTGCTTGAGATGTTGCTCCACCTGGACTTACACGACACGCTATGGCCTTGTGACCCCTTCCATAGCCTCAGTCTTTTTGCTTGTGGCAACAATCATCAAAACACCTGCACATCAGAGAACAAGAAATCGATTCGAGCACAAATGACATGTATTTGACTCTCATCAATAAAACACATGCCTGGACACACCAAAACTCACACTTGCATGAAAACCCTATGACTAATAGCTGCATGGATACCGCCATGACTCACAACCCAAAAACAAACTCAACTCAGCTCAAAGACAGAGGGCCGCTCTGACCGCGGCTACCAAGCCGGTCAGACAGCCAAGAACACTCCATGCAATGGCTAGTCTAACCACTCCTCTCCGGTCATACTGCATTTCCAATGCCAGTATTACTACACCAGGTCTCAGACCAAAATCTCCAGAAGATCTCATCTGAAAAATAGCTACCGCCGACAAAGGACCGGTACCACCACATATCGGTCAGACCATCATACTAGAGCCAGTTAGACCTCTAGCGTTAGAAAGCAATAGGTCAAAATACATTTTCTCAAAAACGAACTTAAGCAATGATAGTAAGGTACAAGTAATATAAAATACTCATTACTCTTGGGACCGCCACCACGGGATCATACAATATCCACGCTTACTTGTAAATAAAACATTAAAATAGTAAGGGCATGCTGGGAACACGGCAGTGCAAATCAGATATAATAATATGTGGATGACCAAAAGTTTTGGACCTAGCTACTAGTTTTTTAAAGAGTATTGCTATACAACATTCGACTGTTTTTGAGGACAAAAATAGTCAGATTAATCTGGGACGTTAGATCTCCATCCAACGGATCCACCCATACAAGCCCCCTCCAAAAAAATGATCTAGGACGTTGGATCTCTATCTAACAGCTCAAAATCTGACTGTTTTTATCCTTAAAATTAGTTGAATGTTGTATAGTTGAATGTTGTATAGACACTCCCTTTTTTAAAACGGTACATCACATGGTAATAACATCTGGTAATTTGTTTGTGGACGTCTCATCAAATATGGTTGCCATATAGAACTCGGACTCCCAAACTATGGAAAATATCATAACTTGAAACCGTCAATTTCGTATACATTTCACCATCTCATATCTTCGTCGACCGATAGCGAAGTAATTAATAACCTTTTACTAACTAGAAAACCGAAATTTAGAAATAGCATGGATCTAGACGGCCAGTAGAGAAAATATCTACAAACAACTTGCCTGCGTGTTGTGGATAGTACTGTCCATATGGTCTTCGCACAAACAAGATTTTTAAAACAATTCAAAAGAAACTAAACACGTCTCTCTGTGTTAAGCATTCAAAGGCTATTTGAACATCTCTATATATAACGACATTCCTGGACCTTCACTTGATCATATATCAACCAAATCTCCTGTCCCATTAGTTAGCCATTACTACACAATTAACTACGGATATGGCGAGATCTTGGTCGCTTCTTCTGCCTATTACTCTTGCCTTAGTTGCTTCTGTTGCACACGCTGCTGTTGTGGAGCACACCTTCAATCTAACTGAGATAGTGAATTCAGTCCACTTCTCGTGCGTAGGGATGTAAACGGATCGAATACGGACGGATAATACCTCTACCATATTTGTTTTCATATTTTTTTTTCAGATGCGGATATGAATACGGATACCTCATATATGAATGCAAATACGAATAATATCGGATACAGATATGGAGCGAATACGAATCGAAACGAATACGGTCACGAATATTTATCTGAACATAAAAACCCCTTAAACTATACATCCAAAATCAATGAAAACACATAAATAGTTTATCTTGTCAAAACATTAATGAAATCTAAACAAGCAAAAGTATTTTTATCAACAATAGTCATACCATTGTACGGATTTTAAATCTTCAAATGGCAGTTAATTTTTTCTAAAGTCCTAAATAATTCTTAATAGATTTCTATAATTTATATGTGACTAATAAATTAATTAAGAATTTAAATTTGCATCAGAATGATTTAAACGGCAATACATCAATTTAATCGGTACAAATTTTAATCTATTGACAATAATAAATTTGTTTTTAATAAACATAAATATTTGCCATTGGGCTGGTTGCAGGGGAGATGAGAGAAGTTGGCTTGGGCTGGGCAATGTTGGGCTGGAATCTCGAATATCCGAATCCGTATTATCCAGATAATCCGTATTCACAGGATATCAGGCCTAGTGTATTCGTATTCGTTTCCGACAAAAAAATCCGTGTTTGTTTTCGATCCGAGAATTATCTGAAGAAAATCCGATCTGACACAATCCGTATTCGTTTTCATCCAGATCAGTCAGAAACTATCCGATCCGTTTTCATCCCTACTCATGCGTGTTGTCCAAGCACATATATTTGTTTGATCAAGATTTAGCTGCATGCTGTCTTACTATATGCATGCTTGTTTATTGGACGCAAGATTTCGAAAATTGGTTTTTATTTTTATTGAAGGTCACTGATAGAACCACTTTTACCGATTATCAGAAAATTTTGGCTGAAAATTTCAAATTAAAATTTGAATTTTTTTGGAGTTAAATGAAATTAAAATTTGAATTTTTTTGGAGTTAAAACGAAAAAGAGCAAGAAGGTGTAAATTTGGGAGGCTCGAACCCACGTCCTACTCTTTCCAAGGCAAAGGAGTTTACCACCAAGGCACATGCATACTTACACTTAAATGTTGTTATGAATTTTTGTTTTATATTTGGCAGAGAAGAGCAAATCCGATTTTTTTTGACAGATTCGAAATTTAACCAGGAGGGTCAAGTAAAACCGGTTTCCCCGAAAATCATCCGATTTTTGTTCGATTCTGTGAACCCTGACCGGACGTACGTCCATGCATGGCATCATGTCGTTACTGCTAATTAGTTTAGGCTCCTTCTCTACGTTTAGTTTTGCACCAAGCCACCTTGCAAGTACGTACGTACTGACTGTGCAACACGGTATAGTGTTTAATTTTGCATTGGGCATGCTTGGTTGCCAGTGCATGCGAACTAAACAGTGTTGGTAATCTGCGGCAAATTTCTTCTTGAAGCCTGCCCAAGGAATGAGAGACGGGATCATCCTTGCATGTAGGGAAAATAATTTCAGTGAAAAAAAATTATCGGAACCCTCCGAGGAAACCAAACTTTGGAAATTTCAAAATTTTGGATTTTGTAGAAAATTTTGGTTGAAATATTCAAACAAACAATTTTGAATTCGTGAAATACAAATATATTCAAAAATCATGAAATCTCAAAAAAATTTCCTTGCCTTGCTGCCATTTGCGGGCACCGCCCCCCTCCTTGTCGGCGCCACCCTCCCTCCCTCTGCTGGCAGCCTGCTTCTGTGCTGTCTCTTCCCTGCGCAGCCGCCTGCCTCTCCCCTACATAGCGGCCGCCCGCCCGCCTCCCCCGCGCAACGGTCCACCGCGCTCACTGCTCTCCCCTGCGGAGTAGCCCGCCGCCCTCCCATCCTGTCGTCTCCATGGCTCAAATCGGGTTTGGATGAGAGACTAGGTGGGTTGGTGACTGTGCGCAGGGGTTTGTGACTGGTGGGCTGGTGGCTTGGTGTGATGGGCTGAAAAAATTCTCAAATGGGCCCAAATTTTTGACCGATTTGGGCTTTCCTTGTGGTGGGTCGGGGAAAGCGAATTTCGCCGAAATTCGCAAAATTTCAGCCAAAACTTGTTTCCCTGCTCGCGTGCATATGATTTTTTTTAACCCTCTGATTTGCGGCTATCTGCTAATGCCGTGACAGCAACAATCCAAATGGAGAGCAACGGCACCAAGTGGATGATCACCGGCGTCTATGGGCCAAATTAGACGTAAACAAACGCCATTTCTTGCAAGAACTCGTCGGAATTCACTCATCGGCACTGCCGGCCTAGCTAGTGCTTGGAGACTTCAACCTCATCTGCAAAGCAAAGGACAAGAGCAACAATAACCTAAACTGCAAGCTCATAGGCGAATTCAAGGCAACACTCGACCTCCTCGACCTCAAGGAGCTGGCTCTAAATGGCCGCAAGTTTACATGGACTAGTGACACGGGAAACCCCACGCTCACCCATATTGATCGGTTTTTCTGAACCAGATAATGGGGTGTTCTCTTCCCTTTTTCGCTCCCTTCAGGCTGTTTCGGATCATTGCACCCTATTTCTCATTGGCGATTTGCAGAGTAAGAAAAACAACTCATTTCGCTTTGAGGTTTCTTGGATGAAGATGGAAAATAAGCTTGGGACAAGCCAATAGCAACCGTGGATGCTGTTAAGCGATTGCATATCAAGATGTCCCGCACGGCAAAGTGTCTCAAGTGCTGGAGCCAGAAGACAATCAGTGACATGAGACTAAAATTTCTGGCAGCTTGCGAAGTAATTCACCAGCTGGAAAAGGCATAGGAGGATAGAACCCTCACGAACAGGAATTATGAAGGCAGAACGCCTGCTAATGCCAATGTTTGATTTGTTTGGGATGAGCAATAGCACACACACTAGAACACAGGAACAACAAACGATTTTGGCGTTGCAGAACGTTCTGCCTTCAATTGGTATCAGAGCAACGTTCAGGATCCTGGTGGCCATGTCAGCTCCGGTGGGACGCAGGTCGGTCACTCCTCAGCGGTGGGATCGCCTTCGGTCGCCATCACGTGGTCCTCGTCGTCCGCGACAACAGAATGGTCGGGAGCACGAGGTCGTCATCGAGCGCGTGGTCAAAGAGTCATCAACGTCCGTCCAATACCCGATGCTGACGAAGACAAACTACCCGGAGTGGGTGGTGATGATGCACATCAACTTGCAAGCACAAGGCATGTGGGGCGCAATTGAACCCGGTGACGTCGAGTACAGCGAGGATCGGCTGGCACTAGCAGCGATCACTCGCTCGGTCCCGACGGAGATGCTGAGTTTGATCGGCAGCAAAGAGACCACGTAGGAGGCGTGGGAGGCGGTCAAGGTCTTGCGGATGGGCGTCGAGCGGGTGCGCGTGGCGAACGCGCAGAAGCTCCGGCGCGACTTCAACAACATCGCCTTCAAGGAAGGCGAGAACGTGGATGACTTCTCGATGCGAATTGCAGGCCTCACCAACAACCTACGTCTCCTTGGCGACGAGATCGACGAAACTGAGGTTGTTCGCAAGTTGCTCCAGGTGGTCCCTGATCAGTTCATGCAGGTCGCGATCTCAATCGAGATGCTGCTGAACGTCGAGGAGTTGTCCATTGCGGAGGTTACTGGCCGTCTTCGTTCCGTGGAGCAGTGGCTCGACGCGCGAGCGGCAGTTGCAGAGCTGGGCTCCCGGTTGCTTCTCTCGTCAAAGGAGGAGGATCTCAAACGTCGCCTACGCAAGCGCGACAAGGAGGGTGTGCGCGTCGGCAACGCTGACGCCAGCGAAAGTGGTACGAGCGGCGGCTCGATCCTACCACAGCGCGGCGCGCAACCACCCAAGCACGGTACCGACGACACACGCAAGGGTGGTGGCGGCAAAGTCAAAGACAAGGATACGTGCAAGTACTACGGGAAAACTGGGCATTGGGCCCGGGGGTGCCGGAAGAAGAAGAGAGACGAGGCGGCGGCCGCAGCACTGCTAGCGGAGGAGGGCGGCGACGGCGAGCCGTCCCTGTTGATGGCTCAGGTGGCCTCTCTTTCACCGGTGCTCGCGCATCTCCCAAAGCGCGCCACACCTGTGCACGTCGGCGGACGGGTCTTCCTCAACAAAGAACGCGCGATGGTGCAGTTGGGTGACACCGACAACCACACCGGCGGCCAGGACGATGGCGTGTGGTACCTCGACACGGGCGCATCAAACCATATGACGGGAAACAGCGCGGCCTTCTCCGAGATGAACCGCGACATCACGGGCGCGGTTAAGTTCGGCGATGGATCAATGGTGGACATCCTCGGTCGCGGCACGATCATGTTCGTGGCGCGGGGTGGACGCCATCGTGTGCTGTCGGACGTGTACTTCATCCCATGTATGCGCAACAACATCATCAGCTTGGGACAACTCGGCGAGGTCGGGTGTCAAGTGTTGATCGAGAATGGCGTACTGCGGGTGCGTGATCCGAGAAGGAAGCTTCTCGCCAAGGTACAGTGATCGGCGAATCGACTGTACAAGATCACCCTCACGCTCGCTCGACCGATCTCGCTCCTGGCACACGTGAACGACGATGCGTGGCACTGGCATGAGCGGTTCGACCACTTGAGCTTCGAGGGGTTGAAGAAACTTGGGCGTTGCGGCATGGTGCGTGGGCTTCCGCTGCTGGATCATGTCGACCAGCTGTGTGACGCGTGCCTTGTCGGCAAGCAACGACGCTCGCCGTTCCCTCTGGAGGCCAAGTACCGCGCGAAGGGCCGGTTGATCTTGTCCACGGCGAACTTTGCGGGCCAGTCACTCCGGTGACCCACGGCAGCAAGCAGTATTTTCTCCTACTCGTTGACGACGCTAGCCGCTATATGTGGCTGGTGCTGCTGTCGGGGAAGGACGAGGCGGCGAGCGTGATCAAGAAGTTCCAAGCCGGCGTCCAGGTGGAGACCGGCAGGAAACTTCGTGCGCTACGCACAGACCGAGGAGGCGAGTTCACGGCGGTGACCTTCGGCGAGTATTGCGCGGAGAAGGGCATTCACTGGCAGCTCACGGCACCGTACTCACCGCAACAAAACGGTGTCGTGGAGCGCCAGAATCAAACAATGATGGCCATGGCGCGCTGTCTCCTCAAGGCGAAGCAGATGCCGAGCACCTTTTGGGGGGAGGCAGTGAGCACTGTCGTGTTCATCTTGAACCGTTCACTGACAAAGAGCGTCACCGGGATGACGCCTTATGAAGCTTGGCATGGTAAGAAACCGGCTGCGCATTTCATGCGTATGTTCAGCTGCCTCACTCACGTCAAGGTTACACACCCGCACGCCGCAAAGCTCGATGACCGGAGCGTGAAAATGGTTTTCGTCGGGTACGAGCCGGGCTCCAAAGGCTACTGGGTGCACGATCCGGTGGGCAGCCGGCTCCATGTGACCCGCGATGTGGTGTTCGATGAGACCACAGGGTGGAATTGGGAGGCGAATGACGATGCCGGCCCTGAGACGTTCACCGTGGAGTACACGGTCAGCGGCGTCTTGGGCGGCGGCGAGCCGAACGATCATGTATCCCCTGTGGTCCCGTCCCTGGAGGAAGAAGAGGAAGCTGTGGTGTCACCCCGAACGCCCATGAACGCCACTCATGACACCGGTGATGCTCAAGTCAAGCACTGCACTCCACTGTCGCACATCCCGTCGAGGCTCGACCATAGTGACAACGACGCGTAGCGGCGTTTTCGCATGGTGGATAATTGCATCAATACTGCTAAGCCACGCGTACTAGACCCCGACGAGTGGCTCCTCATTGCGACTGAGGAACCCACCTCTTTTGACGAGGCAGCCACCGAGCCAGCGTGGCGTGATGGAAGAGGATATGGCGGCCATTGAGGACAATGGCACGTGGGAGGCGGTGGACCTCCCGGCCGGACACCGCCCGATTGGCCTCAAATGGGTGTTCAAGCTCAAGAAGGATGCGCAAGGGGCGGTGGTTCGGCACAAGGCGCGGCTAGTGGCTAAGGGGTACGTACAACGCACTGGCGTGGACTTCGATGAGGTGTTTGCACCAGTGGCGCGACTCGATTCCGTGCACGCACTGGCAGCGGTGACAAGCTCCTCGGGTGTGGAACGCCAAGCTTGACCGCACGCTGGTGGTGCTCAGGTTCACGCGCTACGAGGAAGAGCACGGGGTGTACACACGCAGCAAGGGGCGAGGACGTGTTCTCCTGGGCGTGTATGTTGACGATTTGATCCTCACTGGCGCCGACCAAGCTGAGATCGAGTCATTCAAGGAGGAAATGTAGCGCTCGTTCAAGATGAGTGACCTCGGGCAGTTGAGCTACTATCTCGGCATTGATGTCAAGCAGCTGCCGGGGAAGATCACCATGAGCCAAGCGGTGTATGCGGCAAAACTCCTGGACAAGGCCGGCATGGCCGGCTGCAATGCCGTGCAAGTGCCCATGGGGGCACGTCTTAAACTGAGTAAGGAGAGCTCCAATCCACCTGTTGATCCTACGTTCTACCGTAGTGTGGTTGGCAGCCTCCGGTACTTGGTCCACACCCGACCGGATATCAGCTTCGCGGTCGGGTACGTGAGCAGGTTCATGGCGAACCGAACGACAGAGAACCTGAGTGCTGTCAAGCATCTACTTTGCTACGTGGCGGGCACGCTCCACTACGGTCTCAGCTACACCAGGGGGCACAATGACATCGAGCTCAAAGGATACAACGACGCGGACATGGCCGGCGACGTGGATGATCACAAGAGCACCTCCGGCATTTTGTTCGGCGACGTGTGTCGTGGCAGTTACAAAAGCAGCCGGTGGTGGCGCTATCGTCGTGCGAGGCCGAGTACATCACGGCCTCAGTGGCGGCATGCCAGGGAATCTGGCTCAGGTGGCTGATCGGCAACTTCTACGGGCGAGACGTCAGCACCGCGACAATCTAGTCGACAATCAATCGGCGATTCAACTGTGCAAAAATCCGGTCTTCCATGGCCGGAGCAAACATATTGAGACACGCTTCCACTACATCCAGGAGTGCGTCGAGGGTGGCCAAGTTGCCATCCGCAAGATCGACACCGACGATCAGATTGCGGACATATTGACCAAATCACTTGGCCGAGTGCGTTTTCTACACCTGCGCTCGAAGCTCGGCGTCGTCGACATCAACCACAACTAGATTAGGAGTGTAACGCCCCCGTTTCCAGGGGCACCTGGGACACGGCATTCTGCAACTATTCATGCTTGAAAAGTTATGGAGTGTCACGCAAGAATATACCATCACATGCTTACAACAAAAGTCCAGCATATATTTCACATAAGGTTTAACAACCCAGTTTTCTGCAGCGGGGCGTGCAAGCCCAAAATATATTACATAACAAAAGCTCCAAGAAAGCTCGAGCGCGGCAGAGACCTAGAACCAAGGGTCCTCATCGAAGAAAGGCTCCTCTAGGGCTCCTCAACGGGGAGATCCTTACCAGCGTCTTGATCCTCTGAAGGGGGTTTAGCAAGCCGTGAGCTAACCAGCTCAGCAAGTCACAAAGGAAACCCTACCTTAGCTACTTGCACGGATCAACAAAGGAAGGGAGTATATTTGGTTTATTAACTTTGAGTGGATGCAGTTTTATTTGTAAACATTTTTAGAAATTCACCAGAAGACAACTACTCCTTAAGATTAAGGGGGTTTTCACGAAAAGTTAATTAACCAACTAGTCTAGTTAAAGCATTTGCAAAAACTACTTAAGCTTTACTGCTGGAATCACCCAAGTGACACAGCTCCATTAACCGGGAGCACAGCATATTCGAATACCATTTTTATTGACTCTGCAGAGTTGCTCAACTTTACCCACACGCACCCTTAACCCTCATGACTGAGTTAAGGAACCGGGTCTTTTCGCTGCTCAACCCTTGGTATACACTCCACCCGATAGGTGCGAAATCCGCACATCCTTGGGTATCCGCTGGCCACCACGGAACGCCGGGCCCGAGTTATGGGGACCTACCGTTGTCTTAGTCCGGATTCACGATCCGCACCGACTCCCAATGCAGGGTTTCACTGAAGTTGAGCAGGTACTAAACCAGGGTTGACAAGTCAATACCTATGGTTGAGCGGTCACTATGTCATTTACTCAGCGTAAGGGTCTAGTCCTTACATTTTCCCGAGGTCCGCAACCTCCATCCTAGGGCAAGCGGTGGGCGAAGACCGTCTCGCGGTTTCCTACAACACCCTTACCCCCCAAACTATGCACGCCGGCACTACCACCCTAGGGTACAGTGTCCCATACCACCTTACCCTAACTCCGAGTTTTCCAAATCTACCGGCCCACAGCCACAACCTTAGTGGTGTAAAGATTTTGTGTGATAGTAAATAACCTACAATTATTTAGATTACCAAGTAATTATTTCTAGGGTTAACAAAGGCGGGGCTACAAGTTTAACATGGTATTTATTGGTGGCGGGTTTTATCTACATAGCATGTCATTCTAAACATTTTATTTTACTCAAACTAGCATTCACAACTAACATAATGCAAATAGCCACAGTGCAACTAGGATTTATTTGGATTTTCTGGATTTTTGGAAATTATTAAATCCCTGGGAAATCGGTGAACAGTGTCGGGCCGGCCCAAAGCCATAGTGCGGCCCATGCGGCCAGCGCGGCCCACTCGCGCATGTGCTCGGCGGCGAAGCAAGCCAAGGGGTTCGGCCCACACACGCGCGCCCACGCGGCCCAGATGGCTGACACGCGGCTCGGGTGGACGGCCGAGATGGAGTGGGAGCGAGCGGACTAGATCAGAGCGGGGTGGAGATCGGACGGCAGTGATGCGGGGAAGGTGGGCGGAGCAGATAGGCTGGATCGGACGGATGCGGAGAGGGGAGTTAAGTGGCATCGGACGGCTGTGGGGAGTTGGATCGGAGGGTGGAGATTAGACGGCAACGGATGGGAAGAACGGTGGAGATGCTGCCACGACAAAAAGGGGAAGTCGTCTTCTTCCTCCGGCCGCTACAGTGCCTTCGGGACAGGGCCACGGTGGCGACGGCGGTCTGGGCGCAAGGAGGGCCGTCGACGGCAACCGAGGGCACTAGTGGGTAGGCCTCCGAGAGGGGAACCCATTTTGGGGGCTTGGGAGAGATGAAAGCCAAAGGGGGGCAGGATAAAGAAGGGGAAGATTCGGCTCTTCGGCGGCGAGAGAGGTCACCGGCGGTGATCAGGCCAAATCGGTGGTGATTTCACGGTCAAGGGGGTGTGGGGCTCACGATGGCGTTGGTGGCGTTAGCTGGGGAGCTTCCTGGAGAGCTGGCCACGGGAGGGGTGTTTCGGTCGGCGGTGAGCAACGGCGCCGGAGCTCCTCCAGGTTTCTCCTGGCCAGCAAAGTGTACCAACACGATCAGGGGTTAGTGGAGGTGCTTTCGGCGAATGGAATCGGAGAATGTGGGAGAGAGAGAGAGAGAGGAGATTGGCTCACGGGGGTCGCCGGCGCAGGGGAGGGCAGCGACGGTGAGGGAAGCGACGAGCCTTCAATCGGCTGCTTCTGGGGGTTCTCGGGAGTGGCAGGAAGCAAGGGAGTGCGGTGGGGAGGCTTGAGGTGCATGGGAGAGCAAGGGATGGCTTTTAAGCCTCGGCGGAGGGGATCCGAGGGAGAGAGGAATGGGCATGGCACCGGGGTCAACAGGAGGACGGGGAGCTGGTGGCGCGTCGTCTCCACGCAATGGGGCTGCGTCCGGCGCTGAGTGGCAGTAAAGACGAGGGATGACGGGGCGGGAGCAGGTGTGCGGCGGACACGGGCGAGCGCGAGCTCTAGCGCGGAGGAGAAGACAGGCGGCAGCTGGCAGGTGGGACCAAGGGAGGGGGACGGCGACGCGTGGCGCGGGAGTGCCGTTAAATTCGGACCGGCCGACGTTGGCGTGACGCGAGTAGTGCAAAACCGGGGGGCGTGGGCGCGGGCACAGGCGCGGCCGCAGAGCGCAGCGCGTGCGCGAGGGAGAAGGCGGGGAGGGAGGGGGCGCCAGCGGGGAGAGCAAGGCGGGGAAAAGAAAAAAGGCGCCAAGGAGATAGAGAAAACGAAAAGGCCGAAAGAGGAAGGCGGATTCCGGGGAAACTTTCCAAAAAGGGAAAGTTGACAAAAATCACTCAAAAATTCAGGGAAATTCACAAAAAATTTTGGGGTCTGAATTTTTGAGGCTCTTTCAAGGGGGAGTAATGTTAGCTAATCTAGTTGCATGTCTGTTACTAGTCTGCATGTATGCCATCCATAATGTGTCTAGAATTGATGCATTGTGTTAAGTTAGTTTAGGTTAGTTTTTTCAGCCAATTAGTAGTTTAGTTTTCAGCCAATTAGTAGTTCAGTTTTCAGGCAATTTAGTAGTTCAGTTTCTCTTGTTAACTGCTATATGAAGGGAGGAAATAAACATGAAAAGCTGCAGTTCTGGGCAGCGCCAAATCCTTCTTGCGTATGTGCGTTTGATTGCTCAGTTCTAGCCAACAAATTACAGGTCAAAAAGAAACTAAGGTGCCGCTCCAACCGGCTCCAGCTTACGGATTCGGGCTTTGGTAAGCCGGCGGCCGGTTGGAGCGGGTGGGCCCATCGCTTCCCACATGCGACAGTCCCAGATGCCTCCACCCCTCCCTTCTTTTCCAACTCAGACGCGGTGGTGCGCACGTCGTCTCCCCCACCCCCTCGCCCCCCAGTACGCCAGCTGCTCCACCCGCCATGGCGAGCGCCACAGCATCCAGATCCACGTGGAGTGGTCGGGCCCGTGGTCATCTGTGCCGCTAGCAATTTTTTGCTACTTACGGTGATCCGCGAGAACGTAGCCGGAGATGTGTTATTCAGATCTGTACTTGTCAGTCTACTTGCTTGTTCTTCAAAACTAATGTCATTTGCGGCAATGTCCACATTCACGAAATAATTGTTCGGTCGTCGCGGTGAAAAGAACAGGACGATTGGTGTGGGAATTTTTTTGTCAGCGTGGCCAGCTGCCCATAAGGGATGCTACATGCATGAACTACGTAGATAAATCGATATGTTCTTCAGATATGTAGTAGTTTCTTGAATGTGTTTGTTCATAAGATGCAGACGTGCAGGTATTTTTGGGTAGTAGTTGAGCTGTAGATGATTACTGAGTTGGTAGTTCTTTCCAAAATTAATCTCATCTGCGGCAATGTCCATATGCATGAAATAATTGTTCCGTGGTTGGGGTGAAATTAGCACGACGGTTGGGATGAGAACATTCTGGGCAACACGGGCAGCTGCTCAGAAGGGATGGTCCATGCATGAAATTCGTAGATATAAATCGAAATGTTGTTCTGTTTGTAAGACCATGTGGCTAGGTCTAGGATGTTTATGATGATGAATAATTGACAACATGGCTTAGTATTGCTATTCGAGGCGTGTGCGTGTGCGTGGACTAATATCGGTCAAGTTGGTGAGAACTTGTGCCGGGAAAAATATTCTTTGGTCTTTGCATGTGCAGGTTAGGCGTGGAGACGGTCACGGTCGTGATGAGGAAGACCGGGACTAGGAGGGGGAAATCTGAGGTCCGGGCGGTCAAGGATGTCACGAGGTGGTCGGGCTCACGCTGGAGCACATAGAGATCAAAGGTGGATGATGCGTGGAGAAGATACAGGAGGTGCGGTCCTGGAGGCTTCGACGCGCGATGGGTTGAAAAGTCAGAGTGTGAAAACCCGTGTTAAGAAGGGTTTCGGGTCCCTTGAATAGTAGTAGGCTAAAAATCTGGTTGAAATAAAAAAGATTTAGGTCCAGTTTAGACGAGTGGTATTAGGATTAAGAGTTGAGACTTAGTTTCGGAGACGGAACCGTTTTTGTATCGGTGGCGTGACCGAGTCGTAAAAGAAACGGATTGTGCCTCGTAATAAAAGGCGGAGGCTGGCCGAGACATCGGTACAGCTTTTTGGGACCAAATCGTGTTCCTTGTTTTTCGCGAATATGCATTGCTGTCTTCGGTTTTGTGCATGACGTGGGTCTGGCCGAGGAGCAACATCTTCGAAGCAGGAGCGAGTCCAGAGGTGCCACACCGAGAAAGGAAAAGTCTCCGTGACTTTTGTTCACGTGCGGCGAGTTTCTTTTCGTTGTGATCAATGCGCGGCAAGGGATCACCAGCGAGACGTCAAGCAGCACGTCGGCTCGGATGTTACTGCGCATGACTGCGTGTGTCGTCCGCAACATCGTCTGATCCGCAAAGCCAACAGTGAGTCGGGGCTGTTTTTTTTTCGGTCCTGTGGTCCAGTGCTATGAAATAAGCGGCGTTCTGTGGAATCTCGTCTCAGCGTCTCTATTTGGTTTTGGTTCAGCTTCTCGTCTGTGGTTCCCATGAGTAAGCAAAACAATTGAGTTACTTCGTGATTTCCTTTTCCCATGCATAGTGCACTCAAGTATATATATTTAGCATTGCTTTGCTTCTACACGTGAACACACCAGCCGCATACAACTCTTGAGGAGAGAAGAAAAGGAGATTAAGAGAGGTAATTAAGCTATTGCTAATTAGTTTTCTTTATTGCGTAGCTCTATGGAAAGATCGGATGCACGGTTTTCTTTTTAGTCGAGAGTTAGATTTTGTACGGTAATATATTGAGGAACTGATTTATTTTATTGATTCCCTGCCGAGAGTACTGATCTGTAAAAGTGTTTTACGGCTACCAAAAAGGTATATATATTGCTGTTTTTGTTTTCCTATTTTTTCTGTGTGGCAGGTTGGAAAATAAAAAGACAGAAAATTTGAGAAAAGCTTCCGCTAGGCTTTTACAATCATTCACCCCCCCTCTGATTGCCGTCATCGATCCTACAAGTGGTATCAGAGCCGGTTGCTATGGCGTCAGAGAGGTATGTGAATCGTCCCCCCATGCTAGATGGTACTGATTTTGCTTTTTGGAAGTGTCGGATGCAAGCTTATATTGAGGCTCAAGGTAGTGATGTTTGGAATAAAGTTTCTACACCATATGAGGTTCCTGCTACTGTTACTAATTTAAATAAAACAGATGTTGATTTAAATGCTCAAGCTCGTAACTTGCTATTTCAAGGAATTTCTCGTAAAGAATTTGATCGTGTAGCTCATATTAATTCTGCCCATTTAATTTGGAAAACTCTTTGCGATTATCATGAAGGAACCACTAAAATCAAGAAGGTGCGTAAAAATCTTTATCAAAAAGAATATTCTGATTTTGCTATGAAATCTGGTGAATCCATTGATGATCTCTTTGCTCG
Organism: Dendrocalamus latiflorus; assembly: GCA_017311315.1. Lineage (NCBI taxonomy): Eukaryota > Viridiplantae > Streptophyta > Magnoliopsida > Poales > Poaceae > Dendrocalamus > Dendrocalamus latiflorus. Next base: position 8,021,829 of record CM029646.1, read on the forward strand.
GTTTGAGAAAATATTGAGCGATCTGCGCGGTGTTGGTGTTATTCCTGCTGATAAAGATAATGCAACTAAAATTTTGAGATCTTTAGGTTCTGAGTGGTTGATGGTTGTTACAACTATTAATTAAACGGTCGATCTAGATACTTTAACCATGGATGATCTTTATTCTAGATTGAAAACATATGAGATGGAAGCTTTGCCATCTAAGAGTAATAAATCTTCATCTTTAGCACTTGTGACTAACTCTGTGCAGGCTGCTTCGTCGAGTGCTTTGTCTTGTGTTTCTTTGTCTGCCTTGTCTTCTTTTTCAGAGGAACAGTTCGAGGAGCTTCCTGAAGAGGACTTGGTTTTGATCTCCTCACGAGCATACAAGGCACTCAACAATGTGAGGATGAGGAAACGAGGTGGCATGTCAGGTCCGATCAGATGCTATGAGTGTGGCGAGTCTGGCCACATTAAGATGGATTGTCCCAAGCTTAAGGGAAAGGTGGTGAAGGAAGAGAAGAATTATTGTCGTCGGGCATCCAAGAACAACAACACCAAGGGTGGCAATCTCCGTCGCAAGCTTGCTGAAAAGATCATATCGGCTATTGAGCGTCTTGATTTGAGCGATGTGGAATATGAGAGCTGCAACGACGATGACCACGACGATGATGATGTTAAAGGCAAGAAGAAGAAGAAGAACGATGACTTCACGGGCATGTGCTTTATGGCAGGCAACAACAGTGATGATGGCGATAGTGATCTCGATGAGGTAAGACCTTCATATGATGAGCTTGAAGATGGTTTGATTAAACTTGCTATTGAATTAAAAAAGACAAAACATAAATTGAAAGAAAATAATTGTGTTGTTGAAAGTCTAAATTCTGAAATTAATAGACTTAGAGCTTTAATTCCTGATGATGAATCATGTGAGTCTTGCCAAGTTTTACATTCTGAGTTGGAGGCTGTTAGATCTATTAGTGCATCAAATTTGGTTCAACTTAGAGATGTAACTGACAAATTTGATGAATTAAAATTGATACATGGTTCTTGTGATGAAAAATTAAAATTTGCTAATAATGAAATTGAAAAGCTCAAATCTAATTCTTCTACATGTTTAGAGTCAAGTATTTCAAATGCTCAATCTAAAGCTTGCTCTAATTGTGAATTGCTAGAAGCTAGATTTAACTTATCTCAAGAATCTATTCAACAAATACTTTATCATGAGAATATGTCTTGCTCAAATTGTCCTAAGTTAAATATTGAAATTGATGCTTTGACTAGACAATTGAATGATTTCGCTGAAAAAGAAAGATTGGCTCAATCTAGTGCTTCCAAGAATTTAGCAAATGAACTGCTTAAGTGCACATCTTGTTCCTCATTGGTTAAAGAAAATGAGTATCTTAAGGACACCTTGGAGAGATTTTCTTTTGGCAAGAAAAATCTGAATATGATTCTAGACAAGTCAAAAACAAGTGTGAAAAATCGTGGTCTAGGATTTAATTTTGTTGAGCATGCCAAGAATAATCCTCCTAAGGTTGTTAAGGTTCTTGAACCTGGAAAAATTGAAGTAAAATCTGAAGCAAAACAAACTATGTTTAAATCTGCTGGCTTTGTGCAAAGTTCATCGAATAATAATGTAGGTGCTAGCTCATCATCTCAAAAGAATTTTGGTTATGTTAAATTCCATTGCACCTACTGTGGAAGAGATGGTCACTTACATGCATTTTGCTTTAGGCGTGCTAAGAAAGAGAAGATGGAAAGATTGAATACTTTAAGACAAAAACGTGCAATCTCTTTTATTCCTAGAACTAATGAAAAAGCTAAGTTTTTAGAGAATTTTTATGATGATTTTAAATCTACTTCACATGCTAGTTTGGGATATAATTCAAATAAGTCACGTTTGTTTTGGCATGTTAATCACCCACATGCTCATGATTTTGGTTCTAGATTTGTTGCTGTCTCTCCACGTCGTGTGTCACAGTACTGGATTCCTAGATCTTATTTCACTAACCCCAGTACTGTGAGACCGATGTTTCCTGTGATGTAAGAATAGCTAACAAGGATAGAGAACATGAGCTAGATTGAGTTCCAGTCTTTTTTCATCATCGCTTGATTGGAACACTTGATGGTTCTTCACTCGTTTGGATGACTTGCAAGAGATTTCATTTTTTGAGAGACCATGTGGAAAAAGGTGATGTAGTCTTACATCCTATTGAGTTGGATTCTCATGTTGATGATATTCTTTCAAATCCACTTGACTCCCCTTATTTTGCTCTTTTGCGAAGTGGGTTGGGCGTGTTGCATCTTATAGGATTATTCTGAGGGGGAGCTTGATGTTTAAGAATTTAGGAAGCTTTGTTTATTATACTTGTCAATTAAATCAACAAGTCCAAACCATCAAATTTAAATGAGTTGTGGAGCTCTCTTTATCATATTTATTCATATGCTGTGTAGCTTTGATCATGATTAGTTATAATTAATTTGTTGCACTTGAACTAAAATATGACATGGCGGAATGCTTTGACTGGATTGATTATAGATAGTACTTTGCGATGTTTATCAAAAAGGATTAGCTTAATTGTGAGTCTTATTTTGAATCTAGGCTATGAGGCTCACATGTTTCATATTGCAATCTTTTTATGATCACTCAATTTGGCATGTTATTAAAAAAGATGTATGCTTCAAGCATGCCATGAAGAAAATTTGAAAAGATGTATGCTTCAAGCATGCCATGGTGAACAAAAAAGGCACAAAAGTGCGCACAATGAAAAGAAGTATGCTTCAAGCATGCCACCATAAAAAAAGTCATTATGAAAAGAAGTATGCTACAAGCATGCCACCATCACAAAAAAATGTCATTATGAAAAGAAGTATGCTACAAGCATGCCACATGCCTAAGAATTGAGTGGAGCAATAAGTTGAGATGCCTGTCATTGATATAAATCGCCTAATCATATTGAAAACTTTGTTTTGATATTGCTATATGATATATGACTTTATATGATCTAGATAGCTCTACTAAAAAATATGGCTTGGTTAAATTACTAAATCAATTCAAAGTGACTTGGATAATCTACAAAGCTTCTAGATTTTTATTCTCATTGCTTCTGTAAGAATAGTTCTTCTTTGAAAGTTCTTAATGATTACATTGCCAAAGGGGGAGAGATTTGCTGTGCTTTGTGAGATATTGAAGAAATTTGCTCTCTTATGTTGAGGGGGAGAAATTTGAGATTTGTGGTTTAAAATATTTTTTCGGCTTCAGTTCTTCACTTATATCTATTTGAAGCTAATTCTTCAATCTATGTTATGGTGTTGTCAATGTACTCATCAAGGGGGAGATTGTAAGACCATGTGGCTAGGTCTAGGATGTTTATGATGATGAATAATTGACAACATGGCTTAGTATTGCTATTCGAGGCGTGTGCGTGTGCGTGGACTAATATCGGTCAAGTTGGTGAGAACTTGTGCCGGGAAAAATATTCTTTGGTCTTTGCATGTGCAGGTTAGGCGTGGAGACGGTCATGGTCGTGATGAGGAAGACCGGGACTAGGAGGGGGAAATCTGAGGTCCGGGCGGTCAAGGATGTCACGAGGTGGTCGGGCTCACGCTGGAGCACATGAAGATTAAAGGTGGATGATGCGTGGAGAAGATACAGGAGGTGCGGTCCTGGAGGCTTCGACGCGCGATGGGTTGAAAAGTCAGAGTGTGAAAACCCGTGTTAGGAAGGGTTTCGGGTCCCTTGAATAGTAGTAGGCTAAAAATCTGGTTGAGATAAAAAAAGATTTAGGTCCAGTTTGGACGAGTGGTATTAGGATTAAGAGTTGAGACTTAGTTTCGGAGACGGAACCGTTTTTGTATCGGTGGCGTGACCGAGTCGTAAAAGAAACGGATTGTGCCTCGTAATAAAAGGCGGGGGCTGGCCAAGACATCGGTACAACTTTTTGGGGACCAAATCGTGTTCCTTGTTTTTCGCGAACATGCATTGCTGTCTTCGGTTTTGTGCATGACGTGGGTCTGGCCGAGGAGCAACATCTTCGAAGCAGGAGCGAGTCCAGAGGTGCCACACCGAGAAAGGAAAAGTCTCCGTGACTTTTGTTCACGTGCGGCGAGTTTCTTTTCGTTGTGATCAATGCGCGGCAAGGGATCACCAGCGAGACGTCAAGCAGCACGTCGGCTCGGATGTTACTGCGCATGACTGCGTGTGTCGTCCGCAACATCGTCTGATCCGCAAAGCCAACAGTGAGTCGGGGCTGTTTTTTTTTCGGTCCTGTGGTCCAGTGCTATGAAATAAGCGGCGTTCTGTGGAATCTCGTCTCAGCGTCTCTATTTGGTTTTGGTTCAGCTTCTCGTCCGTGGTTCCCATGAGTAAGCAAAACAATTGAGTTACTTCGTGATTTCCTTTTCCCATGCATAGTGCACTCAAGTATATATATTTAGCATTGCTTTGCTTCTACACGTGAACACACCAGCCGCATACAACTCTTGAGGAGAGAAGAAAAGGAGATTAAGAGAGGTAATTAAGCTATTGCTAATTAGTTTTCTTTATTGCGTAGCTCTATGGAAAGATCGGATGCACGGTTTTCTTTTTAGCCGAGAGTTAGATTTTGTGCGGTAATATATTGAGGAACTGATTTATTTTATTGATTCCCTGCCGAGAGTACTGATCTGTAGAAGTGTTTTACGGCTACCAAAAAGGTATATATATTGCTGTTTTTGTTTTCCTATTTTTTCTGTGTGGCAGGTTGGAAAATAAAATGACAGAAAATTGGAGAAAAGCTTCCGTTAGGCTTTTGCAATCATTCACCCCCTCTGATTGCCGTCATCGATCCTACACTGTTGCTGCACATGGAGTCCGGATTTGCGATGTGGAGCGAAGAGACTACGCTCGTGTTCTTGGTTATTTGCGTCGAGGAGATTGAGGCGCACAACATTTAGTACTCTTTTCTAAACCGGGTGGGGTACGCGGACCTCAGGCTAAAATTAACGCAGTGCATCGGCCAGGGATATATGCGGCCTGCAATCTTTTCCACTGCTGTACCTTAGTGCCATCCATCTCCTGACTGAAAGTCCGTTACATCAATGTGCAGGCTGGTGTACCAACCAAGTTCAAGAAGGGGCCCTCCGCCACCACGAGCTTATGGAGGTGTGTGCTTCGGCAACAGCACATGCACCAGTGAGTACGCCTTTGTGCCCAGGGTCGACGAGCTCGCCTTGGACAGCGACGGTGCCAACGGGGAGCCCCCCATACCCTCGCAGACACCGGCTAGTTGTGGCACCTCGGAGAGTTCCCTTAGGAAGAGGTCCCAGGCATCGTGCACAGCCCCACAAGGCGCCTCCAAGCCAAGCGGAGCGAGCGGGATGTGTAGCTCAAGCGGCTCGTCGACATCTACGAGAGGACGCACACCTGTACCGCTACTTCCACCGTGAAGGACCCAAGCATGGAGGAGTTCAGTTTGGTTATGGCTATGGTGGAGGACTTCGGGGCGACCACGGATAGCAACGAACGCAGCTCTTTGTGAAGCCAGAGTGCCGCTTTAGCTTTTTTGCCATGTAATTAGATGAGGGTTATTGGCTGCGTTCCCTACTATAGAAAGCCTAATACTAGACAGCCAATCACAGACGGTTTTGTCAAAAAAACCTAATAACCGTCTGTGATTATCAGCTATCACAGACGATTTTAGTTAAAAACCGTCTGTGATTATCAGCTATTACAGACAGTTTTTAGTTTAAAACCGTCTGTGATATTTGCATCATAGACGGTTCGAAAGCCGTCTGTGATGACCTCGTATCATTACTGACCCATAAATTCAGACAGTTCACAAAATCGTCTGTGATAACCTTTTCTGTAGTAGTGGTTGGATCCGGGACACCTGGGCAAGGATGAAGAACCATGCATGAGCCATGTAGAATTGTCTCCCGTCCACCCTCTTCACAAGCTGTCCCGCTAGGTTTGGTAGAGTTGTTTCAGCATGTTCCGTCGCTTGTCAGGTAGAGTCCCTTTCTTGCAAAATTAGTTCGTACTTGTTGTGTTCGTCAAACAATAATCATGCTGTTCATATGTGTGCCATGAGCTGAGCTTGTTAGATCGGTATTTATGCTTTCCGTATCTCTTTCGTGAACTAAGAAATGTAGTGTGTTATTAAATCTTTCCGGTGCATTATTGATCAGTGATTTTGCTGCTGGTGTTCAGTGTGTCGGTTTGGTTGATGCTGCCTTTGCTAGCTGTGCTTGAAGAGCTCTCTGTTATGGTTGATGCTGGCTCTGCTAGCTGTTTGGTGTGTGGGAATGGTTAATGGGGTCTGCATGCTCTCTGGTCCTGCGGCATGATGTGTGCATGAAAATTGCTTGTCACTGTGCTGGCGCATATCCATTTTGCTGTGCTATGTCGTTTGTGCAGTATATAGTTGACAGCCATGCGGTTTGTTGTGTGATGCAGCCATGCAGGTGTAACTGATACAGGAAGGCCGGTTGGTTCCCACTGCCGCACATGAACCGAAGGGGGTATCAGGGTGGCCGGAGGAGCGAGCACTCCTCCGGCTCGGTCACCTGCGTCGCTATCGTGGCGTACGACTCAAGTGACGACGGTGTCAGTTCTATGAGAAGGCCACCCCTAAGAATTCCAACTCTTTCTAGGATGCAGTGGGTCAAAATACAATATGGAAATGAGCAACAATGCTGCAACACGTTTCGGATATACCTGGCCATGTTCAACTGGCTACACAACACTTTAGTGTAGCGGTAAGGTCTTAAGTTGTGGTTGGAAGTTAGCTCAAAGGAAGCCCTCGCACTCTTTCTGTGGACCTGTGGAGGTCTGCAATCGCAACGTAGGCCATAAACAGATTCGAGCACTCAGCGGGAATAATAATCAGAATGTTCGATGATGTTCTCAAGTGCGTATGCCAGTTTGTGGGCAACATCATTAGGCCAGCAGATCCGATGTACCAGACAATTTATCCTAAGCTGCTGAGTGATAGGTTCTATCCGATTTTGCGAACTGCATAAGGACAATTGATAGCACCCATGTCAAAGTCATGGTTCCAAATGCGGAGCGCGTGACATTACAACAGACATGATTATACTTGTCAGAACGTGCTTGCGATATGTGACTTCGACTACAGGTTCACTTTGTGTGTGCAGGATGGCCAAGATAAGTGCATCACACATGTATCTTGTACGAGACTATGGTAAAATACAGTGATGGTTCCCGCTCCACCCGTGCAGTGCGCGCGATTTTCTTTTATCTCCGGAGATGACTTGGCCACTTTCGTCATGCAGCAGACGTGAATCCATTGCAGAATGAGTCACACCATGTTGGCCCCACTCGTCGGTCAAATCTGAGTACGACGAATCAGTATGGTTGGCGTTGGACTAACTATTGTTGCATGGACCCAACCAACGGCCTGTGGATAGCTTACTACGGTCGGCATTTATAAATAAAATACTCCAAATTACAAAAGAAGGCACACCCATACCACATTATTGATCTAGGGTGGTGATCGGTTCGGCTGAAAAGCTCGTGGCTTATGGCTGAAAACACTGTAGCTGGCTGAAAAAAGCACTGTAGCTGACAGAGACTTATTTAGCATAATTAAATTTTAAAAAAATTAAAATATAAAAAATATGTGAGCCCATTACGTATAATACAAACGAATACGGGAAAAAAAAGAACCGGCAAAAAAGCTCAACAAAAAGCCAAAAGTTCAGAAAAAGACGAAATTTATGAATAGTGAAAAATAAGCCAGAAGCCAGAAGCTCAAGCCGAATTGATCGGGGCCTAAATGTATACCTATATGTATCATAAATTATGTTTTGAAGCTATAATTTAAGGAAAAAGTATCCCTAAATACTTATAAATTAATGAATGTAGCTATATAATATTTTAAAATATACATATAAACTATTTTCTAACCTCATAGGAATCCCACAGGGTCGAGTCCCCATGGGGGATAGAGGCGCACTCTACTCGTTAGCCTTCGCGGGCGGGAAGGGGGGGGAGGATGGAGGGGGTTGGGGGGTGCAGGCTATCCCCTGCAATCCCCCGCCATATTTCTATCCCCAAGGAGGAGAAAAGGAGAGAAGTGGAGAAGAGGAAGAAGAGGACAGGGGCTGGCAGGTAGACCTTTTATTTATTTTGATGATTTGTGTTTTTTTAGAAAAAAATTGTGGATTTATTAATTTAATGATTCACTGACTGGTTGACATATCACCTTAAAACCAAATCACGTGTCCAAAACCACTGCACCATATCAATGCAACCGGGGTGGATTTGATGCGGGGGTGATTTGCACGGTATTGATAATTAAGGGGGTTCAGTTACCCAGTTTTGTAGTTAAGAGTTGAAATCCCGATTTTGGTAATAGTTGAAGTGTCAAATGTACTTTTCCCTATAAGTAACCGTGACATTGCTGTACTCAAAATATTCAGATCATGGACTACAAAACAGCAGCACACAACTATGTATACACCAACATTAGCATACCTGAGAAAAAGAGTACATGGGTTAAGTAAGCACAGCACGCAATTCTCAGAGATTGAGAAACAAAAAAATCCAATGAATTTTGTGAACCAAATAACATCCTAAATTACGACGAAGAGTCTTCGTCTTCAACGCCGTTCATGACAACGGAGCAGAAAACCTGCTTCGAGATGTGGGTCTCAAGCTCTCTTGACACATCTGCTAGTCTCAGATCGAAGTTGCTCCTGTGCCTCTGAGGTTTCGGTGACGGTGACCCTGAAAACCGCCTCCTTGGGTTTGACAACCTTGCTGTCGGCGACCCTGACAGCCAGCTCTTTGTGAAGACAGGCACGATCTCCTTCCCTGTCATGGTGTGCCTTCTCTCTGGGTTCAGAGGACCTCGCTTCGTCTCCACTGGTAGTGGTTTCATCGGCGAGGTTGTCGTTGATGGCAGCTTCTGCCTGATTCGCTCACGTGCACGCTCAGCGGCTGCCATTGCCTTTTCCCTGCTCATCTTGATCAACGTCCATGGGTTGATCTGGATGTCATCCTTCCTTCGTGCTGCATCAGTGGGTTCATTCTCGATCCTAATCGGCAGCTTCCGGGTACTCTGTCATGTTTGAAATGGTTTTTATTATCACTAAGGTATCTTGACTGGTAATAGTACTAGTGCAGTAATTTATCACTTCGTACTTCATTTACTTCATATTTTCTGCAAAACATCCTTGAAAGAAAAGATGGCCTTTCAGGCGAGTCAAAGTCGATGCTCTCGTCGGATGATGAATCAGAGTCATCAAAAGGGTCAAATGCTTGTGCAGCTTCTCGCATAGCAAGGATGTAATCATACGTCCTCATTCCCTGCAGTGTATCATGAACAAATTAAATTGACATGAATGAGAGGCTATTCCTGAACACTATACCAGTAATCTAAATAAGCTTAACAAAAAGTGCATACCTTTCTCATAAGCACAACGTGGAAGAAGAAGAGCTGACCTAGTGCTGCCGTACTGTATATAGTGAAGAGGACAAATGCCATCTGTGGAAAAATTTACACAGGAAAGTGTGAGCTTCGTAAGTAAAATACAGCAGTGATGCCTATTACCAGGCCAGGGATGTTCGTTACCACTTACAGATAATGCTGCATGAGCTCCTCTAGGGAGCCTTATGTGAAGCCTGTGCTCCATTTCCATTTTCACCCCTTTGCTGTCGACAAAGCAGCGAACAAAGATCGCAATCGCTGTTCCTCCCTCAATAACAAGCTGATAAAGTAGGCCGGCATATGCTAATTAGTACCGGCCAAACTAAAGAAACAGAATTACAAAAGCGTTCGCATTTGGCACCCACCATCAACAGGACAGAGAACATGAGCAGAATAAATGCTGCATAATTCTTTCTCCCAATGCAATTGTTCAGCCACTGTGTTGAAGAAAGTAAATATTCAGTCACTTGACTTGCAAGAGATAAAACAGGGATTTGGGAGTGAGAGCTATCAGCTATATATGTATAGTTTCGGTGGTTACCCTGCAGTGGTGATCAAATCCATCAACACAGCGGTCACAGGTCTTGCAGTGTTTACTGCGCAATTTCACCTGTAAATTAAGTTGAGTCAGTTTTAGATTGTAGTATAATATGTTCTACATTGATAAATTTCACAAACAACATAGGAATCCGGTTTATTAAATGTGTTCTAGGTTCAGAAATTAATTTTACAAACAACGTAGGAACATCGGACTAAGCTGCCTTTCTTCATTTTTTTAAAGGAAATTTATTGATTTCTTTGAAGAAACAAGCAAGCAGAGCGGTATCGACAAAGTGCATTGGAGAGGAAATGAGGAATGGAACCGGATACCTCGCAGTCGCAGACGGGACAGAAGGAGATGTCCTGGCCCTCGGCGGCGTGTGGCGAGACGATGTCGTCGAGGCTGGTGAAGGCGAAGGGGAGCATGGAGTCGAGCTGGACGCTGGAGTTCCACTGCTCCAGGTAGCTCCTCCGCACCCAGCGGTTCATCACCCGGGCCTCCAGCCTGCGGAGCAGCCGCACCGCGTACTGCCACAGGATGTACCCGTACCGCAGCCTCGGCAGCCTCCCGGCGGCGGCGCCGCCCCTCGCGAGCTGCCGCCGCCTCTTCATCTTCTTGGCGTGCGTCCGGTCGGAGGGGTCCACAGCGGTGCAGCGCACGTAGAGAGCCGCGGCGGCGGCGGCCTGGTGGTCGATCTCGTCAGCGCGACGCAATGCAAGAAGCCAAGAAGATCCCACTTGGGTAGAGAGAGAGCTGCTAGTTGCGTACCGAGAAGGAGAAGACCGCGAGGAGGGTGTTGCCGGCGACGGTGCTGCCGATGTAGGGCCCGAGGACGACGTAGAACGCGACCACGAGTAACGCGAACACAGCCATGCCCACAAGCTGCATCAACGATTGGACCAAGAATCGATGCTCAGATCGCGCCCAAAACCAGCGCAAGAAAGAACGGAATGGGAGAAGCGCGCGGGGGCGACCTGGAGCGGGTGGAGGGGAAGCTGCCAGCCGTGCCCCCGGCGCCACCGCGGCCACGTCGTCGCCGTCGCCGTCGTGGTTCCTCCGCCGCACCCCATCGGTGAGGCCTAGAACAGGTTCGATGCGAGCGCGCTGCTCCGCTCTGCTCTCCTACTCAAAAGTCAAGCGGCGGGCGCTCCTCTCGCGACGCGCGCGTGGGGGATGCTTGTGACCTCTGTCTGACATGTGGGGTAGGGCCGCCGCCCGCAGCAACGGTCGGCTCCATCCACTTCTCTCTCTAAGCGTTCCTTTGTTTTGAATTTCGAATCAGCGGCGGGGCGCGTGTACGCATCTCGGCGGTCCGTTGGTTGAGCGCTTAGATCGGATGGATAGCAAGGCTGGGGTTTGACCGCTGGGCATGCCCTATCGCTTAAAAATATATAAAAGGAGTTGGTGGTTGGTGCGGCCTCTTCCACCCCTTCTCACAAAAAGAAAAAACTGGCTGACATGTGGGCCCAACTGACAAAACATCTGCCGAGTGGCTTCTCTCCTTCCACTGAATCTTCTCCCCCGTTTCCCCACGTTCTCCGCGCGACCGCATCTTCCCCACGTTCTCCGTGCCGCCGTTCTCTGCTACTCCGCCTCCGCCGCTGCCTCCTCCCCCGCTCCCCTGCGCCGCCGCCTCCTTCCCTCCCTCTCCCCCTCCCCCCACTCCTCCTCCGCCGCCGCCGCCTCCTCCTCCCCCTACTCCTCTCCGCCGCCGCCTCCTACCCCGCTCCGCCGCCGCCTCCTCCTCCCCCCACCCCTCCGCTCCGCTGCCGCCTGCTCCTCCCCACCCCGCACCGCCTCCTCCTCCCTACTCTGCCGCTCTGCCTGCCGGTCGCCTTCTCCTGCCCACCCCGCGCCTTTCCTTCATCGCGCCACCACCGAATTGGCCGGCCGGCCACGCGCACGCCTGCAGCGGCGAGGATCAAAAAGTTTGGTCAGTCTGACCTTCCATTTGTGTGATCTCTTTCCCTTTATTTGCTCCTCAATTTTTACTTCCCCCTTACTTTTGCAGACCAAAGGTGGCTTGGTGTCATGCATGCCATGTGTTCGAAGAAATGCCTAGGAGAAGCAGCACTGGCATGGAGAATTGTTAAGGTCATTCTGGTTTTTTTCCATGCGTTCCTGAATTTTGTTTTGCAGTTCAAACTTCACAATAATTATAGAAATACAATTTTAGAAACCCATTTGTTGAACCATAAAACCTGACCTATCTACTTATTCTAGGTGTTGTCCATTCAATTGCTACCTGTTATGGAAAACTAGACTTTTGATACATATCCATACACCAATGATGTTCTCTATGGGATTCCTTCTACCTTAACTATTGGTTTCATCCCTGCCTAACCAATTTTAATGTTTATACTTTCTTGTAAAGTTTCTTGATTTGTAATATCCTATATTGATTTCTCCCATGTATGCTCCTGTCATATTTGTTTAATCTTGAAGGGGCTCTTCCCCTGCCTTGGTCCTGCAGAATGAAGATTGCTCTTGGTGCTGCTAAAGGCCTAGCCTTCCTACATGGAGGTCCCAAACCAGTTATTTACAGGGATTTTAAGACATCAAATATTCTTCTTGATTCAATAATATCTCTTGTCAATTCGTTTAATCTCATGGTTACATTTTACGTGTTACTTTTGTAACAGTGAAAGCTCTGCTTCTACAGGATTACAATGCAAAACTTTCGGATTTCGGGTTAGCAAAAGCTGGTCCTCAAGGTGATAAAACTCATGTCTCTACTCGGGTTGTTGGCACCTATGGTTATGCTGAGCCTGAGTATGCAATGACAGGTATTGAGAAGAAACTTCTGCTTTTCGTAGCTACATCGATAAAAAAAATTATTCAACATGCAGTTACAAGTTGGTACTTTACAATGCTTCTCGGAGCTTCTAGGCTGTCATAATATTGCCTTGGTTTCTGATTATACGACATTGGCTTAATTTATCTTTCCTGAACTCAAGAACATATACTGAGGTTCTTACTAAATTTAGTACTATGATGGCTTAGGATTTTCTTTGGAGTTCTAAATACTGCAGTACCTAGGCATGAATCCTGGAACTTCTTGCTATCAATAGCATTGAAGGAAAACAACTGATAATTATGCGCAATTGAGAAATGATTTGTTATGGCCATGGGCCAGCTGCAACGAATCCTTGGCAACAGCAGCAATCCCATAATAAGGACAATAAATCAATTAGTTATCATATTTATTGAATGCCACTTTCTTCCACATCGATATCACTAGGTGCTGGCGATCAATGTTGTTAAGTCTCTTTGTTCAATTCTGAATTGCTGAACTAATTGATAGCATTCTTATTTGTGTTACTTCCTGTTACACCCAAATATAGTAATGCAAATCTTCTTTGCCTATGTAGGGCAACTGGTGTCACGAATATAGGAAACTGAAGGCGAAGGTTGAGACGATACAAAAATGTCAATTGTAATTCAAAGTGATTTCAGTTGGTTGCCAGTGTGTACTATACACTGTTAGAGATGTAAATGTGACTGAACTTGTTTTTCTTGCAGGCACCTCATGGGAGAGGATCTTGAATCTTTGAATCTCAAGGAGTTGAAGCAACTCAAGCAGCAACTGGAAAGTTCACTGAAACATATCAGATCCAGAAAGGTAGTAATTCATATCAGTTAATACAGTAGCAGATTATCTAGAAAAAAAGATACACTAGCAGAAAAGTTCAGCGAAGTAGGTAGCTTCTAGACTGAGATATCCACATTATGTGTGTGCAGTTTACAATGACATGCTCTGTATGTTCAAGAGCTGACAACTACAAAATTCGTTGTATGTGCAGAGCCAGCTTATGCTCGAGTCCATTGCCGAGCTTCAAAAGAAGGTAAATTGTCAGCCTTGCTTACCTAAATGGGTGTTATAACTTGCTAACTTGCCATGACATCTTTAGCTGACCATCGCCTGTTGCAAGTCATGGGACATTCGAACATGGCTGCAAGTACTCTCTGTACTTGCACCGCATTCTTGCTGCAGGAGAAGTCACTCCAGGAGGAGAACAAGGTTCTGCAGAAGGAAGTAAAAGATTCTTAGCTGAATTTATGAATCATCTTTTTTTTGGATTCCGTTGCAACGCACGGGCAATGTACTAGTCGCTTAAAAATTGCTAGTCACTGAAAATTGTGGAAGTGCGTTACTGTGGCCATGTTTTTTTTGCTGAAAGCTTATGGTTTTGGCTACGGCTTACGATTTTTTAGGTTGCTCATGCGGGAGACTACAGAGTAACAGAAACTCATGTGTGATTTTTGTCGATATAAATGAAGTCGGTACAGTATGTACTACAATTAACTAGTAGACCCTATGTTGAAAAGATACTTCGTTTAAAAACTAGTTACTATAGAAAAGCCGAAAAGCAACTTTTAGAAAGCTGAAAAGAACAAGCCCTATAATGTTTTTGGAGGTAGCTTTGCAGTTTCACATTTTGTCATTGCTTTTTGCCTAATTCGTTCCACTTCACTACAATCATAAACTTCTTTGGAAAATAATATTCTAACAACGTCAATGCCCGTTGACACTGTTGCCCCATCCAAATAT
>CM029646.1:8041337-8088837 GCA_017311315.1 Dendrocalamus latiflorus
AAGAATTATTTTTCCTTTCTAAATTTACAGGGCTTCATGCACTAAAGTGTCATTTGGCACTAATGGTGTAGCAGAGAAGAGGCTCTCAGGGCCAAGGAAATTGATGTAGAAAAGATGGAAAACAAAGGCTTTAATGGTATCCAGGAGATTCTACTTAAAGCTCAATAACGTTTTCCATTACTTGAGAATATATCCTAACTGTTCATTCAATCATTGTCATGAATGATATTTATATGTACTGAGGTGCTACAAAAAAAAGAGAGGAGAAAACACCCTTTTATTTATCTTAAAACCAATAAACCATTGTATGCAGATTCAGTTGTCATGTATTCCTAACTTTTCTGTATGGTGATTGGAGCACTTCTTTGTTCAGGTTATGTGATGATTGAACAGTATCAGGTTTTATGCAACTCATGTTTTCTCATGTTTCCCAACATCCATCACAGAAAGAAGGTCATGGGAAAATTACAAGAGAGGAGTCATGGGAAGATGGTAGGTCAGTTGATGTCTAAAAATTGATGTAGCAGGAAAAAAAGTATGAAGGTATATGTACATTCTATGAAATGGCTCCTGGATTCTTGGATATGTATGACAAAACATGGCCATGATAAGCAATGCATGATGATTCTTGCACGTGCAGAACAGGAATGTTGAGCTAGCGACTGGGGGCGATTTATACTATGTTTCTTTGTTCTGTTGCATGCATGTGCTCTCATTTGTTGCGGTTCAAAGGCAACTCAAAAGCATAATTATGATGTTGTTCATGTCTAGAATTTGATACTATTCATTGTCCAAGAATTTGATATTGTTCATTGTCCAATAAAGCTTGATATGCCAACATATTTATTACATCAGCTAACTTGTAAGTCCTCTGTAACTCAACACAAGTTCTAAGTATATTGCAGTGTAGAAAATGGCAGTATTCATAACCAGAAACCGGATTTCTTGCTTTGCAGTGTAGGGATGGGAAACCTGAAACCAGTAACTAGAGACCTGCTTTCTTGCTTTGTAGAACATGGAAACCATAAATTCATTTCAGTTCAACTCAATTCCATATATACATTTTTTCAACTCAATTCCATATATACATTTCACTTTAACTCACATATACAATTTAGGTTTGCCCAGATAGATTTCAGCTCAATTCCACATACACATTTCAGTTTAACTCACATATATAATTCAGGTTTCCACACTGACAAATTCATTACAATTCGAAAGATACATTTTGATTCTATTCACAGAAGAACAATGATGCTAGAAGAACAATGTAGAAATCTAGAAGAACATTTGTACATTGTGCTTGCTTTATGCTACATAGAGATGTGGCTGGGTGGGAGGCAGCGGTGCTTAGGGAGGGAGGCGACGATGCTCTCCGGTTGGTGTTGAGGTGGCAGATGCAGTGATGATGGCGTCGTGATGGTTGGTGGGGTGGGTGGCGGCGCTTGGGGAGTAGCCCGAGAGGTCGGTAGGTTCACTCGAGAAGGAGTCCGGGAGGTAGGCAACAGTGTTCCAAGGAGGCGGGTTCACTCAAGGAAGAGCCCAGGGAGGTTAGCGGTGCTCAGGGAGGAGCTCCAAGGGGGCGGGTTTGCCTAACTCTAGAGCCGCATGAGGAGGAGCCCGGGGTGTTCGACGGTACTCGGTGAGGAGCTCCAAGAGGGCCGGTACGCCTAACCCTAGTGCCACGCAGGGAGGAGCCCGGGAAGGTCGGTGGCACCTGGGGAGGGGAGGAGCTCCAAGGGGGCAGGTTCGCCTAACCCTAGAGCCATGAGGGGAGGAGCCTAGGGAGGTCGATGGCGCTTAGGGAGGAGGAGGCGGGATGAGAGTCCACAACGCTGTTGATTGAGGGAGGCAGAGGCGCTCGGGTGGCCTGGAGGGAGGTGGACGGAGGAGGCACTCGGGAACAAATTTGAGCGCAGGGAGTTGAGGCGACAAATATCTCTAGTCAATTAGCAAGGATCCAGGCGAAAAGATGGAGAAGGGAGGTGGGGGTTATCCGCAAAATGGCATAAGTGATTCAGTGCATCCCACCCGCATGGATCCAGGTCATCGAAGGTGGATCCAATGGTCCTGATTCGTGTTTGCATGTTACCATTGAATTGTCTATTTGTACTAGATATTTTCTTTCTCTATGTGTGTGTGCATATACACACATAGATGTGTATATATCTATACATGTACATATATCTATATGTACATGTGTATATGTATACACACACACATATAGCCATTTATCCATTGGTAATTGACACGATTAACCACCCATTTACTTATTGGTAACTGCCTATCATCAATATCGAATAAAGTTGCAAATGCAAAAGTTCGAATCTAATTCAAATAGAGAGAGATGCATGGTTTAACAAAAATAAGGTGTCTTGGTCTGCCAAGTGGTGTGTCACATCACGGCATGGTTGCACATCGTAATGTACAACTCACACGATTTACCACATGAAAATACATGAATACGCACACCTACGCTTGCATGCGCGCATGTGTGTTTAGTTAAATCTCTCTCATGCCATGTGTCTCAAGCTTTTACTGAATGACAAGAATTCCACCTATATATTGGTCTCCTCTACCTTGTATTACCAATGTGGTACTAAACAATGTTAGCTTTGGAATTAGAGGAAATATGCCTGATACTCATATGGGCCTAATTTCTAACCATCCTCCACTAACTCCAAAGAAAGTAGAAAAAAGATCAATCAAAGATATTGTGCTGAAATACTGTTAATATACCAGTCTTTTAGTGTAAGTCCCGTTTGGGTTGAACACGCACCTAGAATGACAAGATTCACCTTCCCACAACTGATGACTGGACTATGCCTTGAATTCATAGCTTTTCGTGATAAGACTTTACTTGAAATCCCAACTGATACTAGGCTACCAATGAACCACGCCTAAATAAAGCATTATATGGTCATGCTCCCTTATTATCTGCTCATAAGCTTTCTAAATAATGCCCTGTTATCTTAAACTGTGACATCATAGTTAAGCTCAAGTAGGTGTATTCTTTCTAGGTATCCTGTAGGCTAATACATTTTCCTAATTTGGATAACAGAATACATTAAGCCTTTAAGCCAACCTTCCATGCGGCCATGATAATTTTATTTATTAGGATATAGGTATAATTGACATGTCCTCTCTTGTTACAACATTAACTTGTTTTTTTCATTACCTTAGACACGAGATCTCTGATCAAAAAGGTATGTGATACCATTCTGATGTAACTCAAATGGGCCTCATTCCCATATCCATAGATGCAATAGAAATCCCTTTTCGTGCTAGCCCTTTTGTAAAATAGTCTGTCAGATTTTTATCAGTGCGAATATAATTCATAGAAATCACTCCGGGATTCCTCAATTTTCTGATAATTTAAGCATACGCTTCACATGTCTAGATGACTTCATATTATCAAGAAAGTCGGGTGGGATAGTTGAGCCCAAAAATGGCACAAAAAATCCAAGGATGTTGAAGGAAAGGTTTGAGTAATGATTCATCGAATGGTGCAGTAGATACAAATGAGGTGTGGTCAGAGGAACCGTCATGGAGAGACTTACCGATGCATGAGTCATTGGTAAACCTACACGTTATAGGCATAGGATTGCTTGCAAAGGAGGAGATGACCATGGACTAAGCTTGGGGAAGAGATGATATCCATAGTTAAAGCAAGAGTATTTTGGTAGGGAAGCCAGAATATCAAAAATAATAATGGAACAAAAACCACGACGTTTGGAGGGTGTTAAGGTTTAGGTCAAGGAGACATTGAGAAGGCCAAGTGGATAGAAGCTTGCACCTTAGGGGCTTTGAGCTTATACGTTTTGAGAAGTATGCATAAGTCATATTTGAGTGTAAAAACTGGTGTGTGGGGTTAACGGGTTTATCCTGATTGTGCTAATCGAAGTATCTATTAGGGTTAGATATGAGCTTATTGCTCCATCTATATGAGTGTGATGGGTTGGAGGCATGTAGCTAACCAACCACTCATCTATTCTTTGGGGTTTGAGAGAGAGGCTTCCTTGGAGAGAAAGTTTTGGGTGAGTGCTCTTGGTAGAGAGAGCTCTGTCCTCTATAGTAGAGTGACTGTAACCTATCTCTACCACATATAATGCACCTAAAAAACAATCCTAAAGCCACACAGAAAATTGTACAACACAGTCATTAGCTATCCTAAGTACACCCAGAAATTTACCACCAAACCCAACCAACGTTTGAAATGAAGGGACAAGATCCCATCTAACCTTGTCTTTCTCTTACTCACTCAGATCCAACGGATCAGATTGCTGGGACCAAACCTCATCACTCATCCAGCCAGGGACGAGGACGCGCGCCGCCAGGGCTCCAGCCAGGGACGAAGAGATCGATCTGCCGCCGCCTCCTCCTCCCCCCGCCCCGCCCCGCGCCGCCGCCTCCTCCCCCGCTCCTCCGATCCGCCTCCCCTGCGCCTCCTCCGCTCCCTCCGCGTCTCCCTCCGCAGAAAAGAGGGCGTTCAACAGAAAAGTGAACCCAAAAAACCCTAGCTTGCCCGCCGCAGGGTCCCATGGAAGCCTGGCCGCCTCTCGCCCCCGCCCGCGCCGCCGCCTCGGATGCGGCTCCCCCGCCACCTTCTCCTTCCACCGCCGTTGACGGGGTGGCCGGGGCGTGGGGTGCGGCCGCAGCGGCACAGCGGAAGGCCGTGGTGGAGGAGTCGGCGGCGCAGGCGGTGAGCCGCCTCGTGGCGAGCTGCGCCAACTCCAGCGGCGTGGCGGTGGCTGTGGTGGACGCCAACGCCGCCATCTCCGGCGGCGCCGCGCTCGCCTCCACCGCTGGGCGCCTGGTGACGGTACCGGAGGCACTGGAGGAGGTGCGCGACGCTGCTGCGCGGTGGTGCCTCACGCTCCTGCCGGCCCCCGTTGAGACGGTCGAACCCGCCCCCGAGTTCGTCAAGAAAGGTCCCATCTGTAGCCGCTCCGGAACCTCGTACTATTGCTTTATTAAGAATTAGAGCCAAAACTCTCTGCAGTTCGTGTTTATGGTCGTCAAATTTCTAGGATTATTTTGTTGCAGCATATTGCTAGAAGTCCACATGTTGATGGAGTTGTTTACCTGGTTATGGGTAGTTCGTGTTGCACTAGGGACGGGGTGCTCTTGTTTTACTGAATTTTGACTTTAATAGAGAAGCCAATATGAACAACCGGCTTCCTGAAGCAGACCACTCCTCTCGCTCCCATCTTGCACACTCATCTCTCTCTCATTTACCCCACCGCTCGCCGTCTCCTTCTGAAAGCAGCTTCTTGTAGCCACTATATTTATTTTTGGCCAAAAGCCATCAACCGTAGCCAATATGAACAGGCCCTAAGTTTTATTGTTTGTGATTATGGTGAACATTTTAATCAGAAATTAGATCTTGAAGAGTTCGCGTTTGGTAGTGGCTGGCTTGTTTATATGTTCCCGTGACTCTTCTCAAACGATAATAGCAGAGAAGCCCACATTTTTAACAATTTGTTCTATATTGTTACTGTACTTCACTATATGAACTGAAGCTTTGAAAAACAAGTAACCATGGTTATGGGTTAAAATTTGTGGTTTAGGCACTGGCTCTCTTTAATAGCCTGATAGTTTGGTTCATTTTGTTGTTTCTCTGACATAGGGGGTATTCATATTGGCTTTTGTTGATGGTTTTTGGTTTTAACTGATAAATAGTAACAGTTTGTAAAGAGAGACACTCGCGTGTGGGAAGGTGTTAGCTTTGATGAGAAACGCTTGGAAGGTGTTAACTGATGAACTGTTGAGTTCTGATCCAAATGGTATGGTTAATGGTGGTATGACTGCAACTACTCCAGTTAATAATGCTGAAACTATCCCTACCTTGGGGAAGAATGTGACACTTGAAGCATTGTTTGGAGCTGCTTTTATGAACGATCTCCATTGTAGGGATTCTCCAGTTTCTGTTCGAGAACATACAGCTGGTGGCCTTGACTCTCCATCCAAGATATTACTGTTTTCAGAGGAAGGGAAAACTATACCTTCGTTCGTTGCTGAGGGCCACAAATTTGGTGAGCAGATGGTGCCCTTCAGCCACAGTAAAGGTGGTGCTTTCCACATGAAACCAGGAACTAGAGAAGAGTATGGTAACCCAAACTCCCAGGTTCAAGTCGGGAAGGTGTTAGCTTTGATGAGAAACGCTTGGAAATTCAACTACCTGAAGAAGATAATCTGTTTTCAGTGGATGATTCTTTGCATGCACAAAACACTGATCATTTGCCATTTGCAGATTCTGCTAGAGCTGAGGGTCTATTGCCAGAAAAAGAAGTTACTGATCTCAATTACAGGCTCCAAAATCTTGCGCCTGGTGAAGCAGAACGCATGCAGGTACTTGGCCATGATGTGTTGGGGTCACATTCTCATGATCGTTGTGATCAGATTGACCCAAATAATCTTTATCATCTTTGCCAAAGTAAGCCATTAGCGGAGTACTATAAACAGAGCAAGCACCATGTTCTCACCAATGGATCATATTGCTAATAAGAATCGACAAGCACCACTCAACATGCATGCCAGAAGCTATCCACCGTGGCACTCGCTGTTCTTTCCCCCAAGACATGAATTACATGCAACACGTTGTTCTTGCTCCCGGTGGCCCTCGTATTGACCCGGCTACCCATCATCTTATGCTACAGTTCATCATAAGTTGTGGTTTATGGATGATCAACTATATGGAGTATTGGACTGGAATTACTCTATCTGACCATGTGACCCAGGTAATTTATAGGGAGATTTCTAAACATAGTCACTTTTTTTGTCAAATAATCGGTTAATAGATCATCACTTGCTCATATTTTCAGGATGATATAAGTAAGTTTAGGTTCAAGCTCCCTGCAATCTTGTGGAACTCCACATTAAATACAGCGAGAGGGTACCAGGATGATGAACAAGATAAAGAGGTCAGCGATAATCCAGATGATGTCATAATGATCGATAATCCGGATGAGGTCACTCAACTGTCAGAAATTGCTGCTGGTCCTCAACCATCTGCCAAAATATTCACTGACAGAAATGAACTATTGTATTGGTTGAGCACATACATCTGGTCGATAGACGATGAAGAGTGTTTAGAGTAAGTATTTTTTGCTAATTAATTGCATATACTAATATACTAAGATGTGATAACTAATTCGTTCCTGGTCCTTGTTTTTTTTTTGTAGCAAAGAATGGGTTCGAAGCACCAGACCATATCCAATTTCTTTAAGTCTCAGAACACTTAGAGATATTTTAGATGCAAATAAACCCATTGATTGTGATTGCTTCAACATGGGTGTTCGGACGGTTGCGTGCAACGAAGCCTTGTTGTGGTTAGATGACAAATTCCACTACATGGACCTCCAGTTCTGCGTAAGTTGATATAATTGTTCCCTTGTTTTGTGTGTGTGTGTGTATATATATATATAAACAAATAATTCTAAATTTTGCAAAATGAACAGTCCATATCTCAGTTTGGACGAGATCCGCGGCGGTGTGACAAGCTAGACTGCAAAAAACTCGCAAAATTGCTTGAATGCTGGCCTGACATGGAGTACGATATTTCACATTGCAGCATTGTAAGATATGTTCTATATACTCCTTTAAAAACTTGTGTTTTATCATTTGTCACTTATAGACTCGGTGTTTGTTTATAGGTTCTACTGCCATACCGTCAAATGAAGCACTACACATTATACATACTAGACATGGGTACCAGAACTGTGTCCATTATGGATCCTCATCCTAAAAATGGAATGTTTAAGGGTTCTGATCCATGCATGCCATATATACACAAATTACATAACATTGCCAATAATTTCAAACTCGCCATGGAATTGGCACATCCTGCGTGGAAAGACGATATTTTTTACTGGCGTCGTAAATTCCCAACATGGGTTCCAAAAACTACGGACTGGTAATAACTTATAATATGTTTCATCTTTATTATCAAATATCATTTGATTTATCTATAACAATTAAACGCGTGCTCTTCTGCAGCAACCTGTCAGGCTTCCTTGTATACAGTTTCATGTGGTCGTGGAATGGCGTAAGATTACCAGTTATCAACACTGTGAGCATATAATATTCTCTATGTATATTTTGTAGACTACATAGCAAATTAATAAGTTAACTTATTATCTGCCATGCACAGCGATCATATTCACTGAGGACGAATTTCTTGGTGGACATTTTGAAGAGCAGTGAAAATGAATGTAAAGACATTATCCCTGGAGAACTCCAAGACCTACTTAAGCAAATCAGAAATTAGATGGTTCAGGCGAGACATGACTTATTATTGCCTTGTTATGCATTATAATTGGCCTAGGCTTGTAATTTCATGACCTGAACTTGCTGGTGATATACATGAGTGTTTTCCAGATTATATACATGGTGATATACAATTGCGTGAAACTTAAACTATGAAAAAAAATCATCATTTGGTTGTTTTCATGTGCATCCCCGAAATGCCGCCGTGGCGTTAGCACGGGCACTATACTAGTATCTACAAGTTGCAATAGATTAATCTTATTCATTCTACATGATCTATTCCTACTCTTGTTGATTTTGCACTTATTTTGGTTAGTGTTTTGCCCTCTCTCCTCTCCTTTTGATTTTGATAGGTTCCAAGGATGTGTAAGGGATGGAGATGCCTCATAAGAATCATATTGTATTCATATAGAGATTACATATAACAAGATCTTGAAGCTTGCCTGATTTGGTTATATTTGGAACACTTTTAGTGAAATATTGTTCCTAGGATTTTGAGTTTGAATTTTTGAGTACTCTTACTTGTGGTGACATATGTGAACATATCTAGAGCTATCTTGAGTTCTTGAGTTTCGCTCGATTTTAGTGCAATCTTACTTGTCTTAATGAAATGTTGAAACTTTAGCTAAGATCCACATGATCCTTAGATGTATTAGGTTCTTGAGATTCTCAGCAAGGTGTACGCAAAGATTCATATGATTTGGAGATGTATTTTAGATATTGCACTATTTTTTATTTTGGCTCAGGCTGATTTCTAGTTCTTGGATCAGGGGTGTGGTCAGACCACCCCTCAGGCTGATATTGGAGAAGTTGAACTCTATTTGCTTCTGCGCTTTTGTGAGTACTTTGTTGGTAGGAAAAATCTGATCTTCCTAACTTTTAGTAGCTAGTGAAATAAAAATTTTAAAATATTTTTTAATAAATTAAATTTAAATACATCATTCACCCTTGGATTACTTGTACAGGTCCAACAACATGTTTCGTTCTAATGGAAGTATTTTAATGACATGTTCTTTTTAGCTTTTAAAAGTTGTGTTTTGGCTTTTCTACATTAACTAGTTTTTAAATGAAATATCTTTTTAACACGGGGTCTACAAGTTGATTGTAGTACACACTGTAGCGACTTCATTTATATCGGCCAAAACTGCACGTGAGTTTCTGTTAGTCTATAATCTCTTCTACAAATAGCCTAAAAATCATAAACCATAACAAAAAAATCATAAGTCTAGCCAACAAGAAGAGGCAAGTTCTCAGAGAGTCCAAACCTACCAACCGTGACGCAACGGAGGAAAGCAACTTTGCGGTTAGTGGCACAGTGATTTTGATGCCTTTCTTGGTAGAGTGCATATGTAGGGTCCTAGGAAGTTACATCAACTGAAAAGGATTGTGAATGAAAGTAAGGAAAATTATTTAATTAAAAATAGTAGTTCATTGGTTGGATATATTACTTAATTTGATATATTGTGATAACATTGGTCTTAAGGGCGTATTTTCAAAACGCAAGAATGAAAGGCATAGGAATGCAATGAAAAAAAAACTAGAAATGGAAAACTGTAAAAGAATGTACAGAAAGGTGTTTAGAGCAGACAAAGAAACCAAAGAAAATAGATATGGAATACATTAAACTAGTATCACAAAAATATTGTCACCAACAGAAGAGCCACCTCAACCTAATATTGTCGCTGAACTCTTTTGATTTTGTCCCTTCCGTGCGGAAACAGTGCAGGATTTTGTCCCTTTCAGGAGGAATTTTGTCCGTGCCACGTCGCCTTAGCTCGTTCTTGGCCCGGCGCGTGTTCGTGCTGCATTAGGAGAGTTCCTGTCGATCAGTTGAAGTGCCCGGTTTCCGGACGCAGCCAGTCGCGCGCTCACCTTAATTTGGTTTGTTCTTGGGCCAACGCGTGCTAGCTTGTGCGTTACGAACACTCCTGCCGATCGGTTTGCTCCCTATGTCACTGTGTTTCCGCAGCTAGTTCGTTTGATGCAAGGTCGAACGGCGAAACAGGTGAGCAAGCCCGAGGAACGTGAATCATGCGAATATCCTCCAATATTTTTCCAATCCAAACGGGCCCTATCTGTTCAACTTTAATATCATTTAATATAGGCCACCGCGGCATCCATTTCTTTTCTCTAAAGCACTACAAGATCCACAATGCTTTATCTATTGTGGGTGATAGAGCTATGGATATACGACTCTATTGATTAGGGTTTAAATTATTATCAGAAATAATCTTGACTTAGAGCTTAAGACGCAGTAGATTTCATCTTCATGTGTAACTTAAATTGAAGTTGTGTCCAACTTGAAGTCCGAATACGAATGCTAGTAGAAGATTATTAGCCTATATATTGAGGAGACTTGTAACGAATTTTGTAAGAAAAAGAAAAAAAGGGAGCAAATGAGAGAATAGAGAAATTCAGAAATTCTCCTGTGTTCTTTCAGTTTATTTGCGATATGTGCGTTTTCTCCTGGTCAAAGTTTTAACAATTCTGATATCTATTTTTACACACATGAGTACGCTTTGAAGAGGAATTTTGTGAGATTGCTGATTTATCCTTGATCTTTATCTGTGCTAAAAAGACACCCTCGTGAGTGTGTGTTTTTTTTGTCATTTAAAAAAGTCTTTTGCCTAAAAATACTTGCATCGAATTCTGCGATGACAGTACAATCGAGTACAAACACATGTTGCTGTCGTGTCTCAATCGTCGAACTGCAGTAATAGGGAAAAGCTTTTTGTTCGTACTGCGACTGTGGGATGCTATAGTGACAACGCATCCACGTGTAGCCAGCTAACACAATTTCAGTGTCTTCCCATGGGTTGTTGGCACTGGCAGCTTCGCATGATTTCGTCCAACGGATGAAGATTATTTCACAGTGATCCAACGGCTGAGACATTAGTTTGCCACTTTTGCATGATGTCATGTAGAAGTTGCTGGTTTACACCTGACACACTAGCTAAACTCTATATAAACCGCATTACTTGGACTACTTCTCTGCAACCCATATATAGAAGCTAAAGTTCGCCATCTCATTTGCATCTTTGTGCCAGGCATGGAGAAGAGCAGGGTTCTCGTTGTAGGTGGCACAGGCTACATCGGCAGAAGGATCGTGAAAGCGAGCTTGGCCCATGGCCACCCGACCTACGTCCTGCTGCGGCCGGAGATCGGCCTCGACATCGAAAAGCTCCAGATGCTGCTGTCGTTCAAGGCGCAGGGAGCGCGCCTCGTCGAGGCGTCGCTCGACGACCACCGGAGCCTCGTGGCCGCCGTGAGGCAGGTGGACGTGGTCGTCTCGGCCATGTCCGGGGTTCACTTCCGAAGCCACAACCTCCTGCTGCAGCTCAAGCTGGTGGAGGCTATCAAAGAAGCCGGAAACGTCAAGGTTGCATGTACTGAATTAAAATTTTACATAAAAATAAACTTCAGCTGCAGATTAATGTCCATGGGTGTGTCAAGTATATAGTCATGTGCGTACTCTCTTCTGGTGCGCTTACCTCAGCACATTTCCAACTGAGTTTTTGGGTTGGTTGCCAATTAATTCTTGCTAATTCATTAAGCAAGAGGGAGAATATATCCAAATTATTGCCAAAAAAACATGAACACAACATGCATGCTTATGAATATAAAGATCAACGTTATCTGAATTTTTGTCTTTTTGTTTTACAGAATTGTAGATACTCGACAACTTTTTATCCTTATTTTTGATAGTCAAATTGATGGACATAAATATAAACCCCAAAATAATATGAATACTAACAACTATAAAACGTTGAATGCAGCGTTTCCTGCCATCAGAATTCGGCATGGACCCAGCGAGGATGGCGCATGCTCTTGAACCAGGAAGGGTTACATTTGATGAGAAGATGGAGATAAGAAAGGCGATAGAAGAAGCAAATATTCCCCACACCTATGTTTCTGCTAATTGTTTTGCTGCTTACTTTTGTCCTAACCTCTGTCAAATGCGTACCCTTCTCCCGCCCAAAGAGAAAGTTCATGTATATGGGGATGGCAACGTCAAAGGTTTAACTGCTTTTCTTAATTTTGCACTCAAAAAACAATATAGTGCCTTTTCTCCTAGTTTAATGTACTTATCTTGTTTTACAAAATAAGTATATGTAGTTAGGGATGTTTTGCTCAGAAAACTCTACTTTCTTTTTTTTATTTTTCTCAGCTTTTTGTCATTGGCTGAAAAGTTTCACTTTTTGCCCAAAATAACATGCTAAATATCAGACATATGTGCTCTTAGAAATAATCACTAATCATATATATAGACTACCATGGAGTAGAACGATTTTTTTTATCATTTAAGTTTTTTTAAAAAACAAGCCCGTTCTGGATTTATTTCAAAAAATGAACTCCACCTTTCATGCCACCATTGGTTTGTTTCAAGAAAATCTTGCCACTCTGCCATTGGTGCATCATGTGGCAGACATGGTTCATTTTCGGGAATAAGTTTTGAACTACACGTGAGCGTTGCCAAGTTTATTTGCAATGGCACCGTTGCAGGCATGGTATATTTTAAAATACGTTCGGGAAATTTTTATTTTAAAAAATAAGTTGTGAAAATGCACATTTAATAAAAATTGAGTTGGTCCACTATTCCTGCGAGCTACTCACTTAAGAGTTATCCTGAAAAGGAGAGTTTGCCAATCAAGTCAAATACAATTTAAAAGATACTGTAATATCATCTTACATCATGAACACTGACATCTAATTTTGGAACTGTAATACCTGATGAGTTTGTTTTGAAATTTCCACTTCTGACGAAAGTGCTCTAATGGTATATGCAGCGATATTTGTGGATGAAGATGATATTGGAACTTACACAATCAAGTCCATTGATGATCCTCGGACCTTGAACAAGACAATATACATAAGACCACAAGAAAACATCCTTTCTCAAACTGAGTTGATTTCAAGATGGGAAAAACTCTCAGGACAAGTTCTTGAGAAGATCTTCGTTCCTGGTGATGAATTCTTGGCTTCAATGAAAGGTAGCAAAAGGATTAATGCATATTTGAATGTATGACCTAAAAAATACAATTGAAGGTATTATAGATATTTCTTCATTATTAACACTAAAATGTGAATAAGTCAATACTTGATCTGAATAAAGTTTAGTCCCAAACATTTTAATTGGAACATGGAAAATTGTTATGTATTCATTGAAAATCTAAAATTACAAATAATGAAAATAAATGAAGAATTGGATGTTGTAGTTATGGATTCCAAGTTAGGTATTAACGCTTTACTTTCCATGCAATACAACCATTATTTATTAACCCAACAGGCAGTATCAATCCTAATCTACTTTAATGAAAAGGCCTTCCCAACTGGCATAGATATATTAAATCCAAAAATACTTCATCATGATCTGACTAAAGTGAAAAGTTTTAGTCTAGAAAACTTTGGGTTGAGCAGTACTAATCAAAGTAGTTCCACCACTAATCAAAGCAACTTTACTGAAGAATTCATAAACTTTGACTAGATGAAAAGTTTGTGACTTGGAGCTCAACATCTACGTGGCTCAGAGTAAACTATTACTCCGTCTGGTCACAAATTGTTGATACTGAAAGCATGTAATTTTTTTATATTCAAAGAATAATATATCCTTTTAGAGATGTTCACATTGATTATATATGAATATAATACAAGCCATAATGTTTTTTATTATATATTTTACAAAATATATGTGATGTAAATATTAAATAGAATCTTGGAGATACTAAAAAGGGAAAAAATATGATAATTATTACCTAGGGGGTACTATCAATGACTAGTTCGAAAAAAAAAGTACTACCAATGGTTATCAATGTTTGCTAATAAATACCCCCTCAAGTATAATTTATCTGATGTTTTGGCAAAATAGTACTAGTTTGCAAATTTTATCGTTTTGGCTTTTATAAAGAATATTCTTAATTGCTTATTGGTGACGGTGTTAGAGAGATAAATATGTTAGTTTCCTCCTTGTTGTATGTTCATATAGTTAAAACGACATCTAAATCACACTATATGGAGTACCATGGACTAATTTGTCAATAATTAGGATTGGTAAAGGATGACATTGGCAAAATAGAAATTGATGAACGAATTGAATTTTTTTTTATCAAAAACATGGTGCAATAACAAAGTTTTGCCCATAACGCAATTGAGCAAATTGTGACTGATATGCATGCAGATATGGACTACGCTCATCAAGTAGGAGTGGGGCATTACTACCATATTTTCTATGAGGGTTGTCTAACGAACTTTGAAATTGGTGATGATGAAGCAGAAGCATCCCAGCTCTACCCAGAGGTTCCATACACCCGCATGGATGAATACATGAAATTCTATATGTAGCTGCAACTTTCATAAATTACTTTATAGGGGAATTAGATAAACCTATCAAATTCAAAAATTCCCCTTTTTATTCTTAGTTCCCCACATTTATCTACGAGTTGTAATCATCCTCTGTTGTCTAGTCCATCCCCGGCCAACGATCACATACCAGTTTGTGGACGAGCTGTGTTGATTTTCACATATATTGTTGTGCTGAGTCAATAAGTTAATATTAATTGCACTGTGTATTTGGCGTGTATTGCACTGTGTATTCGTATCAGAGTTTTCAGTGAGTACCTAGAAAATTTTCAAGTAATACTATAGATGCTATGTTCATGTTTGGATTTGGGGAAATTTCGGTACATATCCTTACGGAGCCCCAAAAATTCCCAAAGCAATTCCTGTCATCCGAAATACCCCCAAATGTATACAGGACACTGGCTAGTACATAGCACCACTTACTCCAGTAAAAAACGTGCATTGGATGGCATGATTATGGCATAGGTGTGGCAACCCACTTTTCTTAATTAGCGCTAATAACACAATTAATCCAGAATAATCATAATTAAACAAGCAAAACCTCACATTAGTCAAGCTATAATCAAAATTCTGCTTCAAATCAAACAAAAAATAACAATCTGTATTACATCAGTTAATCAATTATAGTTTGATTACATCAATTTACAAGTCTCGATCTAAATCAAGACAATCCTCTCCAGAATACAAATAAATACATCATAATTAAAATTACATCAATATTTGCCAAGTCATAGTTCTCCATCCACTTTTTTGTAAGAAAAACACCCATATGTTGAAAAGAGAAAAACGAAGAAAAGAAAGTAGAAAGAATTGCCATCAGAACCTGTTAGTCCATATCATCCCATAGAGTTCGCTCATTGAGATACCAAGACTATCTGGGGCTAGTTGGCACCTCTCGCTAATCGGGTACCATCATCTGCGTAAAAACAAACCTGAGTCAATTCGGATCACATTTTCATTGCTAGTGACCCCAGTAAAAACCAGTTTACCGAAGTGCACAGCAACACATTGGTAGTTGTGAGTCACATCCCATCCCATTCGACAGTGAGTAGAAGAGATAAGGAACCAGCGAGGCACCGAGAGGGATAGAGAAAGCATTCACTATCCTAAACCACAACGCAGTCCAAGGTAAAAAAAAC
This sequence comes from Dendrocalamus latiflorus, assembly GCA_017311315.1. NCBI lineage: Eukaryota > Viridiplantae > Streptophyta > Magnoliopsida > Poales > Poaceae > Dendrocalamus > Dendrocalamus latiflorus. Next base: position 8,057,102 of record CM029646.1, read on the forward strand.
CATCACCAGACCCATCCAACACATCCCTCTCAATCCACCCAAGTGAAGCCAAATATCGAGGAGATGGGGATGTGAACCTCACCGTGACTAGACAAGGAGAAGAGATCCAACACCGGAGAGGAAGCCAGGGCTTGGAAGGACAGAGAAGACAGAGGAGGCAAGCACACACACCCAGGGGAGGGAACCAAACCAGGAAGGAGCACAGCCATATCAATCAAGCTCGATAATCTCGACCGAGTTATCCCCACATTTCCATTCCATCACAGTCATCACCATTGCAGGGCCACATGCACATGCAACCTCAAATGCACATGCACCGCACATAGAGCAAGTAGATCCACATATAGGAAATAGAGTATAGGAGGGGAGGATCAGGGACAGTAGATTATATCAGAGGAGGGAGCTCACGGTAGCACTACTCATGCTCATAGTTGGCCAACCGTGCACACCTGGTAGCCACCACCATGCTCCCTGGTGCATGAGGAGACCTCAAGCCCCATCATGGAATGCCTACCATAAGCACGAACTCACCCCAAGACTCACGAACAAGTCAAAGAAATAAATCCTCAAATCAGAATCTAAACCATAGAAAATGAAGGTGAACAAAGTACATCGGGAGAATAGAAAGGGATTTAACAGGGAAGAATTTGTATCCTGGTGGCTGGTATGAATCCTCTATCGGTTTGGGCAGACCAGGTCGGTGGAGAGTCAGAGCGGCGATGGCTAGTGGTCGCCGATTCTGATAGGTGGCACTATGGCCACTACGGCGAGGACATCACGGTGGAGAGATGAAGGGGAAAATAAAGCTCGTGTAGCAGTAGCGCTCTACTGGGGAGACAGACGGCTAGGAGCCAGTAGGAAGGGCGGTGGGACTAGCGGCAGGGTAGGCTGGGAATGAGTGAAGGAAAGAGGCAGAGAGAAGGGGGGGGGGGGGGGGGAGAGAGAGAGGTAGATAAGGAGTCAGGTAGGGTTGAGAGAAGAGTAAAGGGAAAAGGACAGGGCAAAGGAAAAGAAAAGGAAAAAGAGATGAAAGAGAAAAAAGAAAAAAAAGAAAAGACAAATAAGAAAACAAACTATAGTGTGTGTGTATAAACATGAATACCTCTAGGTATGAAAATATATGCACACATACTCATGTATGCACATATATATGCAGAGACAATATCTATTCGACAACAATTAATTAATTATGACACTAAATTATTAACTTAACAAATTTTAGTGAAAATAGCAATAAACAATAAGTACACAAAATAAAATTTAATTTGCAAACCATAGTAATCAATGTTAAATAGAGGTAAGGTTTACTATTTAGCAGCATCAATTTAGTGTATTTTATATGTTCCCTACGCAATAAATGTAGGAGACAGACCGGGTCTATGGGAAGGACTTCACCTGAAGGCACTTGAAACTAGTACCTACTACCAAATCCCAGGCAAGCGTGCCTTTGATCATTTTGATTAGAGTAAATTTGCATAAATTTTTTTTGTAGTAGATCAATTAATATCATTTTCTACATAAAAATGAATTTTGAAATAAATCATGTGATTACCATGAATAATGTTGAGTATGGAATGATTACTGTGAATAATGTTGAGTATGGAATGATTACCGTGAATAATGTTGAGTATGGAAGGGCAGACAGTTGATGGAGCAACTATCCTATAGATAAGTAATAGGTGAGTGGAGGGTGCCCTGGAAAGGAAAGATAGTGGTAGGTGTGTGACTCTCTACATATGGATATGATATAAGGATAAACCAACCCTCACTTGTGTAACACCCCGTATTTATCATATCAATCATGGTTTCATCGAAGACAGGAAGAGCTCAATTATCTTATCAAGTTACTATACATTACCAGGCAGTAGAGCAGCCGTCGATGGAGCGCAGACTACCAGCAAGGAGCGAGGCGATCAGTGGCACCGGCATGTAGTTGCCTCAGGCTTGGGATTAGGATGATGAGAAACAACACACGAGCAAATGGGTCATATCCCAAGGTATAAAAATGCGAAGTGACATAGGAGTGATTTATCTTGACAATTTCGACCCTTAGGTTGTGTTTGGTTCAGGGTTAAGAGTTGGATCCTATAAAACCCATGGTTTGACTTAACCCGATCAAATTCTTTGGAAATCGTTGTTTTCACTTGTGTGCACGTTGGCTCCAAACGCCGCATGCATTTGAGCCTCGTTGGATCTGGGAGCACGTCATCGCAAGCCGTTCATGTGCGAGTGAGCACGAGAGCAACACGTCATTCAGCACAAGAACGTCACAACACTTGATTGGTTGCTATGCAAACGCCCGTGATTCACCACCTACTTAATTAATACATGCCTTTACTCAAATCAGCAGGAAAAAAGTAGAGGGAATCATTATCTTAAATTTGCTCAAGGAATTATACTGATTTGCTCTCAAACTTATCTTGAATTTGCTTATCAAATTTATACCAAATTTCCTTTTGAATTTTATATTTGATTTGCTCTTGGAATTATCGTAAGTTTTGCTTTCAGAAATATCTTGAATTTACTCTTGAAATTATATTGATTTGCTCTAAAATTTATTTTGAATTTTGCTCTATAGATTATTGTGGTTTGCTCTCAAACTTATAATAATTTGCACAAAACATTATCCTGAGATTGCTTGCTTCTTGAAGCATCCAGCCAATGAGAATCCGGCTACGATGCGTGTGGAATTGACATGATAAGGGGGTTGGATGGAAAGAGATGTGGATTTTATTTAATATTTCCTGCTATAAATTATACGTCTTTCTTTTTATTTTATCATTTGCAAAACGATCAACCGACGCTTGGCTAAGCAAAAATAATTGGAATAAACAAAGTTATCACATCTATCCAACATGTGATCTGTTCAAAACAAAAGAAAGTGGAATAAACAAACCCACCACAACTACCTACTGCTAGATCAACTAACTCATCTAATTTAGCCAAACAACATTTGGGCTAACTAGGTTAGTTGCAAAGCAAAAAAATATATATATATGAATCCAACCTATCTAAATTAACATTAGCTAACCTACTTATTTTGACCCTGAATCAAACCGTACCCCTCTCTGGTTGATGGCATGGGATGCAATGATGAATGCCTTTCAGACTTGGAGATTATAGTGTGCAGTCGCACCGATGGCTAATCGAACCCAGCGTATGGTATTCAAGCGCATCAATTACAATCGAAAGAAACGCATGCACGGGAGAGCGCGCTGCATAGTGCAACAGCATTTTTCTACGTACTTGATCGATTGGTCAGCAACACAACAAAACTCGCACGCAGCAAAATTCGGTATATACTCTTCACTTATACCATTCTCAGCGTACATCTAGTTTTGATCTGTCTACACTACACATGTAACAAATAGGTGTCAAAAATAATTATTAACGCTACTATAGCAAATTAGACAAGCTATACTTAATTACACATGACATCTATATTAGGTAGCAAGCCACGTATTCATGACACAATAATATTAAGTAAAAATATATTGAAGTAAACTAGAGTACTTATCCATTCTGAAATTAAGCAAAGTATCATTATTTTTTTAAACCTAGCTAGCTAGCTAGATCTAAACAAAAACTTAGCTATCATCTCTTTCAATTACAAAGCATATAAGTTATTAGAAACGATTGAGTACTAACATCTGATCATTAAGAAGATGTATATAGATCTATAAGCAATATATTTTCACCAAACTCCCCAAAGCCAGCTGCCTCGCTCCATCGATGCAGCGCAATGAAAACAGATCTGTGTCGAGACCACATACGCCCGACATTTAATATCACAGATTATCCCAGACGGTTCCAACCACAAACGGTCTGTGATACGAACATTATCACAGATGTTCGTATTAATAACCGTCTGTGATAATTCATAGATGGTTATTCATACAAACAATCTGTGATGTCCACTGTTGTGGTTACAGACCAAACAGAGAGATGGTAGTATGGTAGTGGAGAGTTAGGTGAGCAATGCTTGGAGGCTTCCCCATGGCCTAGATGGCTTATATATATTCACATGGAAAGTATTTTTTACAGTTATGTCCTTACACCTAAGTATCCATCTCAAGGGCATTTATGTCATTATACATATCCCATTTTGGGCTTTACGACCTTCTAACAGGCCGGCTGGGCTTAGCTGGGGGCCACCCCTACAACAGGAGCCTCTAATGGTGAAGGGCTTCACGAGCCGAAACCATGTTGCCGAGCCATTTGGCCCCCTCCGTCCCTGCAGCCTGTGACCTTCTGTAGTCTTGATTATAACCGCGTTTACCGGCGCAGCCTGGCTTTGCACCGAGGATGCGGGGTCGAACTGGTTGACGAAGCCATCTTCGACCACGGAGTCCTTCAGCCGTGGAGTCGAAGTTGCCAGCGGAGCCACCTAGGTGAGTCGAAGCCGAGGCGAAGCCGGGCTCGTTTTGCGGACATGTTGTCGAAGGGTGGGGCAGGTCCGCCCTATGTGCGTGATGCCGGAGCCGAGGACGGTCTCTGCCTGCGGAGACGAGCCCGAAGCGAACATGTTGCCGAGGTGTTTTCCGAGGTCGTCCTATAGGCGCGGAATCGGCACACGGTCCGATGGCTCGCAGCCTGGAGGCAATGTCGTAGCGGCGCCGAGGGTCGCGCCGGCTCTCAGGTGTCAAGCGGTCACTCGGCTGTGGTCAGGCTTTCCTTCCCGAGAGGGAGGACGCGTGGCATGACACAATTGGTGGGTCGTGGGCTGTCAGGCGTTGTGCGCGTGCACGCAACCTGCGGCCTACCAACAATGCATTAATGGCCCCGAGAGCCGCGCCAACCGCTGGTGCGTGATGGAAGGTGAACCGTGTCATGCGGCCGCACGACTGCCGTCATGCGTTCGTTCTCGAGGGAGCGGACGCGTGGCAGGGCATGATTGGCGCGTGGTGAGGCATGAGGCGCACTTCACCATGGCGCTTCACCCTCCGCCGGTTGAACTATTGCCGGTTGCGCTTCCCGGCCAGGAGGTTGACGGGTATATATACCCTGCTGGCACCGTGGTACCGTCCTTGTATGCGGTCCGTTAGCCGGGTACGACTGAGATGATGTTGTTCCTAGAAATGGGCCTGCTTCAGTGCATCTACATTCTGTAGCAGCGCTGTTTCCTAGCAAAATTGGCGCCAACAATGCGATCAGAGAATGTTGATGCACTAAAGGAGGCCTATTTGTGGGTACTCGATTGAAACTTATCGTCGATGGCCGATCGCACTTCCCGGTGGGGGCTGCTGGGTCGTCGCACAGACTCGAGGTCGAGGTGGCCTCCAGCGTCATTGTACAGATTCAATCGGAGTGGGCTTCGGAGTCTTCGCACGGACTGGAGATCGGAGGGCCACCTGATGCCTCGCAGCTCAAGGACGGTGCGTTAATGGCATTGTGGATTATGCTGGTGTTTGCACGTCTTCGGATTGCACCTGCCAGAGGCAGTTTATCAAGGCGAAGCCGAGTCTGCATCCGACCTTGCTCCATGGACATTATTTGTGAAATGTTAATCACTTAAAGTAAAATATTTAAAATGTTAGAAGTGGGATACGGAGCTGCCCCTCGTGTGCGAGGCCGAGTCGGAGGGCCGACTTGACTCCGTGAACGTGGGGTCGGAGCAGGTGCCAGAGTCATCCTGCGAGCTCGAAGTCGAGGTGGTCTTCGGATTAGCCATGTAGACTCGTTGTCGAGGCGCAACCGGGTGGCTCAACGATGTTGCTTTATTATGCCCATAGTGCGACGGTAATCACAGGACATTGCGGTACACGCCCGGTGCATCTTGCGACGCTACGCTTTCTCCCGATGGGGTAGGGCGCGTGGCTGCACGCGACGGGCATTCTGCTGCCGAGTCGAAGTTGCTGGCGAAACCGCCTCGTGGGGTCGAAGCCGAAGTCGAAGTCGGAGTCGCTCCGCGAAGGCGGAGTCTACGCCGAAGTGGAAGTCAGAGTGACTGGTTAGTGGCCTGCTGACACTGCATTGATGGCCCCGATAATCACGCTGACCACTGACGCGCGATGGAAGGTGGGCCACGTCGTGTGTCTTGCATTCATTCCCAAGGGAGCGAACACGTGGCAGGACACGATTGGCATATCGTGCGCTGTCAAACTACCACACGATCGCAACCGCGCGCTTCGCCCCGATGGGAAGGGACGCGTGGTAGTGTGGGATTGGTGCGTCGTGCGTCGTCAGGCGGTTACGACCGCGGTCGTCCATTCCTAACAGGGCAGGGCGCGCATGGGCGGCTGCGCCACTTCGACTTCCACCGGTTACTTTTCCCAATCGTGGGGGAGGCGAGCGGTTCGGCTTCCACCTGTTGCGCTTACAGACGGTGTGGGAGGTAAAGGGGCTTTATATAGCCCTTCTGGCATCGCACCGATGCTCTCCTTTGCATACCTCCGGCTCCCTTGCTCTCTTGCGCACTGTGCTCTCGCCTCCTTTGCTGTCGCGCCGTACTCATCGCCGCTTAGCGCCCGGAGAACAATGGCCCTCGGCGAAGAACGAGCTCATCGGGCCAGCGTTGGCGTCTCATCCAGGCGGTCGCCGCCGATCAAGGTGGAGTATGCGATAGAAGAGCGCGAGCCATCGCTGGTGAACAAGCGTTGGGTGGCGGAGGAGAAGATGGAGGGTCCGTGCTCCCGTGTCCTGGGCTAGACCCTCGCGATGAAAGAGACGATCCGGACGCTACTATGCGAAGGGAAGCTGTCGGACCGCCGCGAGGTATGCCTACCTGCCAGTGATGAGACGGAGCCACACTGGAGAAGTCGGAGGCAATCGTCTTCGTCACATATTTCGAAGCCGGTCTTCAAATCCCAGCAGCCATGATTGTCAGCGCTGTCTTGCGGACCTTTAGGCTTGAGCTGGTGCAGTTGACCCCAAACACGATAGCCCGCGTCGCTGTTTACAGCTGGGCGCTGTGGACGGAGGCATGCTGGCCTAACATCTCGCTGTTCGCGTTCCTCCATGATGCACGGTGCCAGCCGAAGAAGTTGGAAGGAGGGACATTTTCCAATTTCGGTAGCGTCAACTTCGTCCTGCGGCCGTAGTGTGGGAGATGAAAGTGACTACCATCAAGGATACCACGGACCTCTCGACTTTGACTCTTGATGCGCTGTACTCGCGCCTCAAGACTCACGAGATTGACATTGTCTCTCGCAAGTCAAAGTCACAGTCGATGGCCCTAGTCACTGATCCCAGTTCGACTTCTGGTCTTTCTTCTGATTCTCAGTGCGGCTTCTCCCTTGCTGCTCTCTGTGACATAACTGATGATCAGTTAGAGCAGCTTGCGGGTGAGCAGTTAGCCCTCCTAGCTCGGAGATTCTCCCATGCTTACAAGAGGAGGGACGGAAAGAGAGGAGGACCCGTGATTTGCTTCGCGTGTGGTGGCCCCAACCACATTCGGGCAAACTGCCCCAAGCTGGGGAAGGGCAAAGGTGACTACGACGGTTCGGGCAAAAACGACTACACCGACAAGAACCGCAACAAGAAGTTCCCAGCTCCCGCACAAGGCAAGAAGAAGTTCCGCGACTTTGGGAAGGCTAAGAAGCTCTTCCATCGCGTCCTCACCGCCTTCGACGACCTCGATCTCAGCGAGGTGGAGGGGTGGAGCGACGACGATGGAACGGACAAGCAAGAACCCAAGGGCGGCGACGACTTCTCCGGCATGTGCTTCATGGCCCTTGAGGGCGAACTGAGCGACAGCGAGCTGTACTCCGACTCGGACGAGGTATCCCCCACCTACGACCAGCTTAATCATACTTTTCTTAAGCTAGGTGGATTTCATGCTAGAGCTAGGGCTAGGTGTACCGAGTTAGAGAAGGATGTAGATAGACTATCACGGGAGCTTACTTCACTTACATCTGCTCCCTCCCGTGATGATTGTGATACATGCTGTGCTCTGTTGGGTGACATGGAGAAACTAAGGACCTCGCATGATAGTTTGTCTTCTGAGCTTGATACGCTTAAGGTGGAGAACATTAGTCTTTTTGTTGAGCTTGAGATGAGTAGGGTAGTTCCTGTTTCATCTACTACTGTTGAGACTAGTGCTTGCACCTCATGTGAGGATAAGGACAACGTATTTATAGGTCTTTATACCATGTTGCTCGATCTGCCCGAGACTTGTGAAAACTGCAATAATTTGAAGATGAACCTAAAACGAGCAGATCATAAAATTGCTGAATTACAAGCTTTTCTTCTTGAGCCTATTGCTTCTTGTGTGAATTGTCCCAAGCTTACTGCTGAGCTTGAAGCTGTCTCTAAACAGTTTCAAGAATTAGTTGATGACAACAATAGATTGACTCAATTTGCTTCTAAGGACCCTGTTAGCTCACCATGCATTAATTGTAACAAACTAAAATCTGATTTGATTGCATTGGATGAGAAATGTGTGAAGCTGACTAAGGACCTACTAGAGAAGCAACCTTCTGCTTGTAATGTGTGTGCTGCTGAGGGGGAGAAGCCCAAGGGTAAGGTAGAGACGCCTAGCGACGTTGTCACATCCCAAAATTTGGCTTTTTGAAAAATTTAAATTCAAATTAATTATTTTAAGGTAATTGGGTTTTACTTGGTTTTTATTTGCCTTTCTGGATTTTTCTGGAATTTAAAAACTATTTTCAGAATTTAAAAAGTAATTCAAAATATGAAAATTAAATATCAACAGTAGTTGGAAATAATTGTATTAAATCCAAAATATCTCCAGGAGCTTCTGTGAATTTTTCTGGAATTTTTGGAGGTATTTTCATATTTTTCTGAGGCCTAAATAATTTTCTAGCCTTTTCTGAAAATCAAAATCAAATTCTGAAAATAAAATCCCTCCCTTTTTCCTCCAGCCGACACGTGGACGGCCCAGATCCGCCCACGTCGCCGCTCGGCCTGATCCCGGCCGCACCTCCCTCCCCCTCGCTGTCCAGCGGGCTCGGCCCGTCAGCCGGCGGCCCCGCCTTCCCCTCCTCCTCGCCCGACGCGTGGACGGCTCGGAGGAGCCGCGTCTTCGCGCCCGGCCTCAATCCACCGCCCGATCTTTTCCCCGAGCCGCGTGGCAGCCATCCGCACCGCCCGCCCGCTCTCTCCTCTCTCTCACTGCACGCGGGGCCCACCTGTCGGGTCCGTCGTCCCCGCGGAGCCGGCGCCTTCCTTTTCCTTCCCCCTCTTTCCTTTTTCGCCGGCCGACCGAGACCGCGCCGGATCCCGCCTTGCCTTACCCGGCCCCCCTCGGTTTTGGAAGTCCCGGACGCCGCCGCGACCGAATCCCCGATCTCCCGGGCTCCCCTTCCATCGGCGCCCCCTCTTTCCTGTTTCTCCCCTTTCCTTCCTTTTTCCGGCCGACACACCGGCGAGCAATTGCGCGCCCGTGTCCTTTCCTCCGCCCCTATAAATAGCTCCCCCGGCTCCGCCTCCTCCCGCACCACCTCCCAGAGCACTCCACCTGTCACCCTAAGCCCCGAGCGCCGTCGCACCGCAAGTTTCCCGTGCGCCCACGGTAGGTACTCCGGCGAGCCTTCGCCGCCGCCTCGGTCGTCTCCGGAGCCCGCCGTCGCCACCTCGAGCTTCCTCGCGCCCGGGCGAACCTCGCCAACACCTCAGCCGCCCCTCCCCGCCGCCGGAGCGCCGTCGCGCCGGAGGACCCGAGCCAGCTCCGCCACATCCTCGTCACCGGCCTTCTCCGCTCGTTGCCGCACCTCGTCGACCCCTCCAACCGAACCCCCTTCGCTCAAGGATTGCATTTCACGCGTCACCCGAACCCCTCCGACCCTCCCTCGCCGCCGACGACCCTGCCTCCGGTCACCTTCCCCGGCCTCCCCTCTGGCAGGTAACTCAAAAGGTTTGATTGCCCTATATGGGTAGGCAAAGCCTCCCCGCTCACTTGGCTATCACCGCTTGCTCTCCCCTCCCCCGACTCCCTCGGCGCGCGTTCGAGCCCTCGGTTCCGCGCGCGAAGGTTGAGTTTTTCGTTTATTTTCCGGGCTGACAAGTGGGTCCCACCCGTCAGCGGCCGCCGGTCTGCGCTGGCCACTGCCGCCTGGGCCCCACCTCTCTGTGCTATGTCTGACAAGTGGGCCCGGAGTCCAGTGGGTCCCATGTGTCAGAGGCTGAGCCGTGGGCTCACTGTCCAGTGGGTCCCACATGTCAGTGACCGCCAGTGGTTACTGTTCAGTGGGTCCCACCTGTCAGTCTCTCAAAATAAAAATAGATATTAAAATTTAATTCTCCAGTGGGTCCCACCTGTCAGAAATTTCCGAATTTCTCGATTTATTCAAATCTGAGATTTTCAAATGAGCATAACTTTCTCATTTTAACTCCAATTCCAGCCATTCAAATTTCTAAATTCATCTAAAATCATAATCTATCCAACTATGGCCTCTGTTGAATTTTTGGATTTTATTTGAATTTTTGTTTGTATTTATTTGTTTGTTGCTTCGTCTTTCCTCGCGTAGATTCCAACGTTGTCGACGATCTCTCTACACAGCAGCAAGAAGACCCAGAAACCCTGCAAGAAGGCAAGTCTCCTTTGATCATCTTGAACCTATGATTTTGAAATGTTTTAATTATTTTAAATGTTATGCATTGCTATTTACATAAAATGATAATTCAAATCTTAAGGTAGTAGTTAATCCAACCTTGTTATGCCCTCCATTGGAATTGATTGTCATGTACCCTTGTCACCCTAAAACTTCCTTTGTCTCATTAATGAGATTATTATTTATTCTTTGACAATGATAGTATGGTAGTATAATGCTTAGTCATGCTAAATATATACCCTTGGAACTTTGAAACTGGGAAATTATGATTTACTGTTGAAACCCTTGTGTTTACAAAGTTGTGGTGATTGGAGTTACCACTGTTTCCTTTAAAATAAAATAAAAATGTGAAAGATGGTTTAGATTAGGGTGGATGGTTGGTTTGGCTTGGTGCAGTTAGCACGAGATCTTGTTAAGCGTATGTTCCACCCTAGTCAATTAAGGACCGACGCTTGTGTTTGTCCAGACTGAGCATTAATCGTACAACCACAAGTCTATATGGGTACGACCTAGCTGACTAACTTATGATAGTCTAGTTTAGGTGCCACCAGTGGAAAGTGGGTGCCAGGGATGGACTGGTTATTCACAGTGAGGGACAGGGATTTACTGTACTCATATGGCGCAAGAGGGGACTTCAGATTGAGCGGATTTAACCCTTCTGCGGTGAAACCTCAGCGGGTGGTATCTAGCTAGATTAGAGTAAGGTAAAGGCTTTGTGGTATTTTATCTGGGTCTCATGCCAAGGAAGCGTGTTGACTTTTAGGATAATTTATCTCTTGTGGGTAAAGTTGTACAACCTCTGCAGAGTGTAAAACTATTCGAATAGCCGTGCCCACGGTCAAGGGCGGGCAAGGAATGCATTCACATGGTAGATTTCTGGTTTTGGATTTAAAAACAAAAGATTTGTATTCCGAGGGTGGAGGGAACTCTCGGAAGGGAATCCTGGCGGATGGAGCCAGAGAGGGTGGATGGAACCCGCAGTTTAAAATTTGACCAATGGTAATTGGTTAGATAGTGTTGGTAGTTGGAACCTTCACTAGAAAATTAATTCTGTTAAAACATTTACTTCATTAAATGTTGCCTTCGAAAATAACTAGTAGTAAGTGAGATTTCAAATATTGCTTTGTGCAAAAGAAACATATGGCCCTCCTTTGTTAAGCCTTGCATCTATGCATTTTTCCCAAGACTTGCGGAGTACTTTATGTACTCACATGCTACACTTAAAAATAAAATCTCAGAGGAAGTTGAAGCTCAGGAAGGTGACTACGACTACTGCTTCGCTTGTGGCTGGGATGGATTCTTCCCGGAGGACTAGGTCGCGCTTCCCCAGTCAGTTGCCTATGGCGAATTGATGGGTCGTCCTCGAGTTTTATTTGCTTCTGCTTTATTTCTTGTGTGCGAGGTCTTAAACCTCCATTGTAATAATGAGACCCTGTGGTCAGTACTCTTATTTACTGTAATAAATCGTTGTTGGTGATGTTTTCCATTCTGTTTGACTGTGTGCACTAGCTTTGATCTGGGACTAGTGCTGTAATACACAGAGGGTCCGGGTTTGATAATCCGGGGGCCCGACAGACGTGAACCAATTGGCTAGCAGTAGGACTGTCCACTCTGAGTCGGCTGTGCATGCACAAGCCATTCGTTCCTCTGCTGTTGGTTCTTCTTCTTCTACTCCCTTACCTTCTGCTACTCCTTCTTCCCCCTGCTCTTCTTGCACCTCTCTCTTTCGGGAGTGTCAGTATCTTATGAACACTCTCAAGAGATTTGTAGGCGGTAAGAAGAAGCTTAATCTTATTCTAGACCAATCCAAGATTTGCAGATTTAATCAGGGTCTAGGATATGATTTCTATGAGGACATGAGGAAGCATCCACCTGCCGTGCTCAGACCCATAGCACCAGGTGTGATCGAGACTGAGCCTAGGACCGAGAAAGTCCAATTTAAGTCAGCGGGCTTTGTCCAAGGGATTTCTGACAGCAAGGTGATTCCTCCTGCAGCTTCGGCCTCTCAGAAGGCAAAGCCTCATCATGCTACTTCTACCTCTCAGAAGGTAAAGTATCATTGCACCTTCTGTCAGAAGGATGGACATCTGATCGATCGATGCTTCAGGCGTGCCAAGATCGTGCGTAAAGACCGTGTTCGTGATCTTAGGCGTATTCAGGGTTAGCCCAGACCTTGAGTGCACCTAAGACCAACACGAGGTCTAGGCTTTCTTCTGTTGATGGGTTTGGGCAGCATCGAGGACTTGGTTTTTTCGAGTTTTCTGGTTTTCGTCCTCATGCTCCCTTTGGTCATGACTTCCACCGTCCTGAGGGTAGATCTCGTTTCCCCTGTCAAGATAGCTACCCGCGGCGTGATCAACATGTTGCTGGTGTCTTGACTCGCTCCTCTGTAGCGATCAAGCCCAACAACAGCTTCAGGTCTACACAGAGACCATCTGTTTCTTTGAGTGACAGAGAGCGTAGGGTAGATAGAGGTCAGTCGTGCTTGACTAATTCATCTGCTCAACATGTTACTCAGTATTGGGTGCCAAAATCACTCTTGATTTACCCCAATACTGAGACTTTACTATCTGTTTGACTCAGGTTCGCCGGGCAAGGAAGGGAAAGGTTTGGCTTGTAGACTCCGGGTGTTCATGACACATGACCGGAGACTCCTGATGGTTTTCTTCCCTTGCCCGTGCTCCAGGTGATGAGACGATCACCTTCGGAGATTCTTCATCTGGGCGCGTCATCGCCAAAGGTACAGTGCGTGTTAATGATTCTTTCATTTTGAAAGATGTTGCCTTGGTTAGTAAGCTGCAGTATAATTTGCTTTCCGTTTCTCAGCTTACCGATGACGGTTTCGAGGTGAGCTTTAAGAAAAACGCTTGCAAAATTCTTGATTCTTCGGGTAGTCTGGTTTGCGGGATTTCTCGTTTTGGGGGGATCTTTCGCGCTGATTTTTCTGAGTCTTCTGGTGATCCTCTCCGTTGTTTGGTTGCTTCTGAGTCCCGCGACCTTTCTTTCTGGCATAGGAGACTTGGTCATATTGGATTTGACCATTTGACCCGAGTTAGCGGCCACGATCTCATTCGTGGTCTGCCGAAGCTCAAGATGGTCAAAATCTAGTTTGTGCTCCATGCCGGCATGGTAAGATGGTTGCTGCTTCTCATCCTCCGGTCACAGTGACTATGACCGATGCACCAGGACAGCTGCTCCACATGGACACAGTTGGACCAGCTCGAGTGCAGTCAGCAGGAGGGAAGTGGTATGTACTTGTCGTGGTCGATGACTTCTCGAGGTACTATTGGGTGTTTTTCTTAGCCTCGAAGGATGAGACGTTTACACATTTCCGAGGTCTTTTCAGTAGGCTTTCTGTTGAGCTCCCGGGTGCCTTACGAGCAATCCGCAGTGACAATGGCACGAAGTTCAAGAATTCCTACTTTGAGAGGTTCTGTGATGAGACAGGTGTAGAGCACCAGTTCTCTTCTCCACACGTCCCACAGCAGAATGACGTCGTGGAAAGGAAGAACCGTACCTTGGTCGAGATGGCCAGGACGATGCTCGATGAGTACTCTACACCGCGGAAGTTTTGGGCTGAGGCTATAGCTACCGCGTGCCATGTTTCAAATCGAGTTTTTCTTCGAGCACACTTGCACCGCACTTCTTATGAGCTGAGATATGGGCGAAAGCCCAGCGTCTCTCATTTTTGTGTGTTTGGTTGCAAGTGCTTTATTTTGATGTCCGGGAACCTAGACAAGTTTGAGTCACGTTCTTGTGACGGTATCTTTCTGGGTTACTCGACTTCTTCGCGGGCTTATCGGGTTTGGAACAGCGAGTCTAGTAAAATGGTAGAGACCTGTGAGGTGACCTTCGACGAGGCCAGTCCGGGGACTAGGCCCGATATCTCAGGTTCTTTAGAGTAGTCTGAGCCCATCTTTGTGGATGACGAGGACAATGGAGATGAGGGTTGTCTACCCGATCCAGTCCCTCATCCACCCCTTGAGGTGCCTTCTTTGACTGCACCTCGAGGAGATCAGCCCTTGCCTTTTGCTTCTTCTGGAGCTAGTGGCTCTGTTCCTATCTCATCTGCACATGAGGTAGAGGCCACTTCTTCATCTCATCCTGGACCTCCTCGGCATATCCAAAAAGCTCATCCTTCCGAGCAGATTATTGGAGACCTCTTTGAGCGTGTCACACGCTCAAAGTCTGCCACGCCACTTTTCTTGTCTCCATTCTGCCTATGTTGCCTCCTTCGAGCCCAAGGATGTGTGTCATGCACTTTCTGACGAGTCTTGGGTCAATGCCATGCATGAGGAGCTAGAAAATTTCGAGAGGAACAAGGTCTGGTCGCTTGTTGAGCCCCCTCGTGGTCACAATGTCATTGGGACCAAGTGGGTGTTCAAGAACAAGCAAAGTGAGGATGGGGTAGTTGTTCGAAACAAGGCTAGACTGGTAGCTCAGGGGTTCTCCCAGGTTGAGGGTCTAGATTTCGAGGAGACCTTTGCCCCTGTTGCTAGACTTGAGGCCATTAGAATCCTGCTTTCCTTTGCAGCTTCTAAGGGTTTCAAGCTTTACCAGATGGACGTCAAGAGTGCCTTCCTCAATGGCTTTATTGAGGAAGAAGTCTATGTGAGACAGCCTCCTAGTTTCGAGAATCCCAAATACCCAAACCATGTTTTCAAGCTTTCTAAAGCGTTGTATGGACTTAAGCAGGCTCCTAGAGCTTGGTATGAGAGGCTTAAGTCCTACTTGTTGAGTCATGGTTTCGAAATGGGTAAAGTAGACAAGACCTTGTTCATCCGCCGGCATGGCACTGATCTTCTGCTCGTCCAGATTTATGTGGACGACATCATCTTTGGCGGCTCTTCTCATGCTCTCGTTTCACAGTTTTCGGATGTCATGAGCACCGAGTTTGAGATGAGCATGATGGGTGAGTTGACATTCTTCCTTGGCTTCCAGATTAAGCAGACTCGGGAGGGTACTTTCTTGCATCAGGGCAAATACACTCGCGATCTCCTGAGACGCTTTGACATGAGTGATGGTAAGCCCGTGTCAACTCCCATGGCATCTTCCGCCACACTTGACCCGGATGAAGACGGCGAGCCAGTTGATCAGAAGGAGTATCATAGTATGATAGGCTCCCACTTGTACCTCACTGCCTCGAGACCGGACATACACTTTGCTGTGTGTCTTTGTGCTCGGTTTCAGGCTTCTCCTCGCGTATCTCACCGCCAGGCGGTGAAGCGCATACTTCGGTACCTTCGAGCTACCATTGACTATGGTATCTGGTACTCTTCCTCGTCCTGTCTTTCCTTGAGAGCCTACTCGGATGCAGACTTTGCTGGCTGTAGGATAGATAGGAAGAGCACTTCGGGCACCTGCCAGTTCATTGGCACTTCTCTCATTTCCTGGTCTTCAAGGAAGCAGTCCGGTGTTGCACAGTCCACCACAGAGGCCGAGTACGTTGCTGCAGCCAGTTGCTGTAGTCAGGTGCTTTGGATGGTCTCGACCCTGCGGGACTTTGGGTTAGTTATCGACAGTGTTCCACTCTTTTGTGATAACACTTCTGCGATTAACATTGCTAAGAACTCAGTGCAGCACTCTCGGACCAAGCATATTGATATCCGATATCACTTCCTTAGAGACCATGTAGAGAAGGGTGATATAGTGCTCCAGTTTGTGGAGAGTGACCACTAGTTGGCTGATATCTTTACCAAGCCATTGGATAGCTCTAGGTTTTCAGCTCTGCGGGGAGAGCTTGGGGTGGTTTGTCCTTATGGATTGTTGTGAGGGGGAGCTTTGTGCTTTACTGCTTTATTATATTGATTATGCTCTTGCTCCTTTCTGTTGCATTGCATTTGGGGTGCATTGGGTTTAGTTCTTCTAGCATAGGTTAGAGTGGTCTTCTTGTCTAGTGTTCAGACTTCTTGCTCTTATCTTGTGATTCTAGGATGCTGCTTATTAGCTGTTTCTCTTCTTACTAGGTTGAGCTTACTCACTGCTTATAGGTTCTAGTGAGGGTCGGGCCACTCTCGAGTAGACAGGGTACGTGTTTGCTCCTTAGTCTGTTAGTTTACCAGTTGATAGTCCTAGAGTCATGTGGGGTAGATGAGAGTCAGTCTAAGCCATAGTATCCTCTATATCTTATCTATTCTTTAAGGACTGCTTGTTTTCTGATTTTTCTTGCCAGCTTCTCGTATTTATTGCTTTGGTTCAGGGGGAGTTCATTTGGGAGCTTCTGGAGCTTAATTCTGACTTAACTCAACTTGAACTAAAAGTTGCATCACATGTTGAGGGGGAGCTGGATTTCTTGCATGTTATTCTGCATTGTAAATATCTACATTGAGCCTTGATTATTATCCTTTCATGACATGTTTACATCGCGTTTTATTTTGCCATGACTTGTGCCTATTTGCTAGATTGATCATGACTTCATATGTGTAGACTAGCTTTTGCCATGATAAGTTTATTAAAATTGCTCAACTTGAATTAAAACTTGCCATGCTAGCTCTTGAGATTAGTCTTTCTCTAGTTATCCTTTTATGATTCATGCCATGTCAAATAGGCTGGGTTGAGCGTTGAATCTTTATTGAGAGTTAGATTGAGCTATGTTAGTTCTTGATGATGCATAAGTTAGTACAATCTTTTATGGATGCTAAAAGATCTCTTTTGTGCGAAAAAACTGATCTCACCAATTCTCTCCTATGAGACTGCTTGCCATTGCACTTGGCATGAACTTAGGGGGAGTTTTGGATGACCAAGATCATTGTCTTAAGCTTCTTTCTTGGCATGATCGCATAAGGCTTGAGATCTAGAACATGATAAAACAAAATCTGGTTGGCAACAATCATGAGACTTCTAAAGAAAAACTTATCATTTGTGCTCAATTTGCTAAAATTACAAAGGTTACAAGTACTTTAACAAATGTTTCACTCTTGAGCTTGTAGCACTCTAATTTGACTCAATACTAGCTTCTTGGTTCCGCTTAGCTTATTGACATGGTTTGCATCATCCTTGGATACCTCTAGCTAGACTTTGACCATGGATGACTTGACATGCTCACAAATTGCACTAAATTTCAGATTGTCATCTATTTGGCTTAGCTGGCTTATATATATCATGTCATGATCTATATAGCATTCTATTGAGTTATGGCTTGATGTAATTCTTAATGGTCATTTTGGATAATTCTCATGGCTCTAAATGCTCAGAATAATCAAACTTCAGCCATTTCATCCATTTCCTTGCCTTGTTCTCTTCCTTGCATCCTTGATGTGTTTATTGCCAAAAGGGGGAGAATAGTGGTGGAAAAAGCCATTTCGGGCGCTTTGAGGAAAACTTATTCTTTCTTTTGCTCCTAGTGTCGACATGGTCATTAGCTCCATTTCCTCTCTTTGGACCATGTTTGACTTCTTTCTTGCATTTCAAACTCAACTTTGTGCTTTTTCGGGGTTTGTCAATATACTCATCAAGGGGGAGATTGAGTGACCATGTGGAGGTCATCCCATGTGTGTGATGAGTAATTGACATCGGTTTAGGGAAGTCGAGTTTGATTCGGTTGGTTCGGACCTTAATGTTGCGTGGTGCAATCGAGCTCGGTCGGACTTGGTCAAACCTGGTCAAAATGGTTAGGATGCATATTATACGACTTGTCAGGTTTGGGCTATTTCATTAATGCATTTATGCTTTCATGTATCGAGCGGTGCTATTTGATGTGTTTCTTGTCTGTGTTGGCTGCAGGACATCGAGGCGGAGTCGTGGTGAGACACGAGGTGATCGGACTAGACACGGGCGGTGTCGAGGTCAGAACGGTTGAGATGTGTCGAAGACGGCGGAGACTCGAGGTGGTTGCGAGGCTTAGACGACAAGGAGCGCGGAAGCTTCCCGGAAGGTGCAGGAGGGGCGAAATGGTAATTTCGCGAGGCTGCAAAAGTGGGAGCGGGCTCCGTTGGATTTAGCGGGCGTAACGGGGTGGAGACCCGTTAGCCAAGGGCTATAAATATGAGGGAGTGGCTGCATGTCCATTTAAGCACTCCAAGGGGTTTCTAGGGTTTCCTTTAGTCAAAATGAGTTTTAGGTGTTTGCTTTGGCTTTAGGCTTTAGTTGGTGAGGCTTTGGGAGTGGAGAGTAGTTGGAGAGGGCAGGTGCTCTGTCCCCCTTCGATGTATTCTTGAGTGTTCCTCTCCTCTGTGTGTTCATGTAGTGGGGGTGTGAGAGCTTGGAAGAGGGAGAGGTAGAGGAGATCCTTTGTATTCTTCAGTGTTCTAATGTCCATACGTATGGGGACTCCTCTGTTATCCTTTTATTTCTTGGAATGGAAGATCTGAAGTTTATTTTGTGCTCATGCCTGTTCTTCCCTTCGATGCTCCTCTCTGCTGATTTCTGAGTTTCTCGTTTTCTTGTTGTTTGTTGCTGAGAAGGACCAAAATGGGTTGCTCTAGGATGGGATGATGCCTCAAGATCATTTGATCGACTTTCCCAAGAGCATACCTTGTGTAATCTCAGATTCTCCATTTTCAGCCTCTCTGTTCTTCATTTCTTATTTCTAGGGTTTGAGGTAGATTTCGATTCCCTTTGTGAGATGGCCTGATTTTTGGTCTGAGAAGTTCTTATGTTATTGCTAACATATCTGCAAAATCTCATGAGCAAAGGACTTGGGAATCTTGAGTATTTTGGATTTTACGTTGTCCCTGTTAAGTTCTTGTTTATCTCTAGGGTTTAATGCATTTCTTGATTCCCTTCTCAAGTTGGCCTAATTTCTGGTCTGGAAAGTCCTCTAGCTATTGCTAACTTGTCTGCAAACTCTCATGAGCAAAGGACTTAAGACCATTGGGCAATTTGAGTTTTAGTGCAGCTCTTGATAAATTTTCAGATTTTAGGAAATCTCCTCAATTCTTGGTTTTGAGATGGATTCTCTTGGTCTCTAGGCTTCTCTTGCTATTTAGGATGTTTGTGTGTGTGTTTTGGGCTGAAAAGATTGGGTGCAATCCCCCAATTTTTCAGTTTTTGGAAGAACTGAAATTTTCCCAATTTTTCAGTCTCTTCAGTTTGCCTTTCGGGCTACCTGGGACCAGGACACCGGTCAGACCGGTATTCGTGGGGCGGTCAGACCGGGTCTTCAAGGCCGATCAGACCGGCGTTAAGTATGCGGTCAGACCGGGTTTTTCTACTGCCTTTTTATTTGTGGTTGCCGCCTCTCTGTATTTTGCCTTTGGTTGGTTTCTCTAGAGTTCCAGAGAGCAGGAGGATGTCTCTTCATAGCTATAGAAGAAGATTTATCGTGGGTACTTGTTGGGGGACGAATTTTTTTTGAGAGCGCCATTCACCCCCCTTTGTCGCCATTTCAGTCCAACAATGTTGAACCTACATTTTTTGCAAATTACTTTCATTTAAATTATCAAATTCCATGCTGTTATTTTATTCGCAAATTTATGTTCGATTTCAAGATGCTAGTTATATACCCATTAATGGACCTGTTACTATTACACTCATTTGAAACCCTTGAATATCTCAGCCTTGTCACCTTAGCAAAAATTATAATGTTAGAACTTTCGAAAATAAGTCTACAGTTATACGTCATGCTTAGTAATGCTTAGATATTCGGGGCACCGAGAATGCCCCAAAACATCACTTTCAACTATGAGAAACTGGTTTGAGAAGTCATGGTGGTAATGACTAGTATATGTTGGTATGATTATTTTATGATCCCAAAAACCCCAATTTGCTTAAATATCTGGGCGGATGGTTCGAGGGTGTGTGAGTGGTGCAGTGGAAGCACAAAGTGGTTAGTGGTAGAACCGCCCAGGTAACCGTAAGGACCGAATCTTATGATGATCTCCTAGTGTACAACAGTACAATCACAAGCTGGCAAAATATAGGCAGTGTTAACTAATTTGTGTGGCTCTAAGGTGGTTACGTGAAGGTATGACCACAAGCAAAGGGATGGATGGTCTCATCCCCGCTTTTGCCCGTGATGGCTCACGAGGGACCCTTCCCAAGGGATTTACGCATCATACGGAAGATAGACCTTAGCGGATGTAACCACAGTAGGACTATGCATTGTAACAATCCTGTGATAGTCTACTCAACCGAATGGCTAAGGAATCATGTGGGGGCAACGAGTAGATTTATCTCTTGTGGGTAAAGTGTGCAAACTCTGCAGAGTCTAAAACTATTCGAATAGCCGTGCCCACGGTTGAGGGCGGACATGGGAACTTAACTAGATATAGTTCTATTTCAAAAACTTGTGGGTGGAATTGGTAAAGTGGAGGGCAGAGAAAGGCCCTAATTTGTGTTGCCCTAGGTGTCGCCCAGTGATAAGGTAAGTGGTTATAACGCTGAAGGATTAAGCATATGGTGTAGAGGCTATGTAATGGTGGATGGAATCTGGATTGCTATTACTATTGTATTCTTACACACATTATGTTTTAGTTCAAATTGTTAGGTCTCAGGAAATTTCTATGTATCATACTTCAAAAGCAATTTATGGCAAATAAAATAACCCGAGCCTTTACTTGATTAGCCATGCATATTATTTATTTGCATCCTGTGTATTGGCTCGTGGAGCACGGTGGTTTGTGCTCACCCTCGCTCTTACAACTAATCCAGAATCAGGATTTGTGTCGCCACGCTTCAACAATACAACTGGACATGATGATGAAGATGATGAGGTGTCAAGAGTTAGGTCGCGAACCTCCAGTTGGCTATCTGTGGGCATGTCCTGAGGGTCTCACCTGTGTGCTTCGTTTTCGCTGCTGCAATTTTATTGATCTCGGCCTAATCGGCCCATGAGTAAGTCTATTATTATATTTACGTTTCCGCATGATATGAATTTTGATATTCAGTACTGTATCTGTGACACTATCTACTGATCCAGGGAATAGTGCGGTGGAATCACAGAGGATTCCAGATGGTAAAATCTGGGTCCGACACCTTGCATCCTCAGAGTCAGGCTTGTTGGCTCTATTTCCATTGACGCTGGGCGGGGGATGGCGTATCCATTGCTGTCAGGGACGCTGGTGCACGGTGTACAAGTAGAGACCGGTTTCATAAAGGTTCAGGTGGACATGATTAATGATGTTTTTAAGACCATCCCTCTTGAGAAGCCCCCAAACGAAGAGATTAAGACATTAGGGGATGCCGTCCACACATTCATTCAGTGGCCCAAGAGGGACATCGCCCTCGACTTGTCTGTGCCACGATCTCCACATCTAGTGGCCCAAGAGGGACATCGCCCTAGACCTATCACATCGCCCTCCACCTCGAGCTCCGATTCCGAAGCCTGTTGCATCGGCTCCTGCCGAGACGCCACCGAAAACGTATCATAAGCGAGGCTCTAAGACTCAAGCGTAGAAAATTAAGCCTCATCCCGGGCCATGGAAGTTCCTTCTAGGAGTGTCGTTGGTCCCCGAGTCACAATTACCCCGGCTTGGTTTGGTTTGCAATACATTGCATACCTGGTACATGAAGCCAAACCGGCAGAGTGCATTCACTGTGAAATATACGAAGGCGAATTTTCTCCACGACCCGGGCTACTTTGTCGTGATATTCGAAGACTTGTCCTTACTATTCAATCTCGACGAACTCGACGCCTCACTTCTACGATGCTGGACACTATAAGTGTACTGTACAATGAAGTTCTACATTCACGTTATACCGATAATTGTCATTACTCTTTCCTTATGTATAGATACATGATCCAACAAGTCCGGCTATCGTGACAATCGGTGGGTTTCCTCGACCCACACATGGTCTCCAAGCAATCTATCAATGAAAATGCATCATTCGTGCAAGATTACATAACGAGGGTATTGATTACTCACAGCGACAAAGGAGTACATCATGCTACCCTTCAACAAAGGGTAAGTGCTTCACTATTTGCCACACAAGTTTCATTTGTACTTTATATGCAGCATGAACTTAGGATTAATCACTATGGCGACACACATGACTAGGTCTCACTGGATTTTGATTGTGATTGTACTAAAGTGGAGCAAGGTAATATACCTTGATTCCTTACTTAGGAGCAACCACAACTTCAGTCATGTGCAAGAAGTAATTAACAGGTAAACTCATTTTCTCCATACATAACTCTATTGTAATCTTTCCTTCGTTTGCAATGGCTGAGGCTAACTTTTTTAAATCACGTAGGTCGTTTATCACTTATGTTGCCCTAGGAGGGAGACACAACAAATCCAGTGACACGCTGCGACACAACATGCGATTTTCGGTACCCGCTACAACATAACAATCCAGTGACTTGATGTTATAATGCCTCTAGAATTGAAAATACCTATGTATGTAATTCTATTTTTGCAGTGCCACCAGCAGCGACAGGGCAACATATGTGGATTCTAAGTTTGCCGCCATATGAAGGAAATCATGGACACCAAGATGAATGATCCAGAGGTTTGTGAACCTTCCAATAATTATTATTTTTTGATTATATATGTATATATATACACACATGCTAATTAATGACTTAATATTGCTCCCAGCAACAGCGGGTGGACTTCGACGAAAGTGCATATGATCTCAACAACCTCGTCGAAATTCATGGACACCTCTCCCAATTCTTGCTATCAGAGGTCATAAACAAGGCTGGAGAGTTCCACCCCGGCAATGGTGATAATTAGATGTTGAAACATTGGATTCAATTGTACAAATCACTCAATTGTGCTTAATCAAACAATTCATTCAATTTAATTCATTTGTTAGATCTGTGTAATGATTTTCATTCTATATATATATATATATGTGATATGCTGGCCATTTGTTTCATTCATCTGTGCTATATACATGATGTAGCTTGTTTTCATAGGGCATGGCTAGCATATCCTGAGGCTAGCCGAAAAACGGCCAATCAATTGATGTTGCAATAGCTATCCCAGGCGGTTTCAAACACTGAGCCATCTATGATATGAACGATATCACAGACAACCTTTGTTATTAACCGTCTGTGATATTGTGTATATCACAGACGATTCAGTGTTCTTAACCGTCTGTGATATACAAATATCACAGATGGTTATTAACAAAAACCATCTATGATACTCCACTATCACAGACGGTCTTTGTTATTAACCGTCTGTGATATTTGTATATCACAGACGGTTTTTTAGAAAAACCATCTGTGATACTCGACTATCACAGACGGTTTTTTCTCAAAAAACCGTCTGTATTGTAAGTTATCACAGACGGTTTGGGAGCTGTCTGTGATAACCACCTATTATCACTGACACATAAACACTAACAGTTCAGGAACCATCTGTGATGACGGTTCTGAACTGTTTGTGATAGTACTGTCTGTAGCAGTGAGTACTAATCAAAGCAACTATAGTTCCACCACTAATCAAAGCAACGTCACTAAAGAATTCATAAACTTTGACTAGATGAAAAGTTTGTGACTTGGAGCTCAACATCTATGTGGTTCAGAGTAAACTAATACTCCGTGTGGTCACAAATTATTGATACTGAAAGCATGTAATTTTTTTTATATTCAAAGAATAATATCCTTTTAGAGATGTTCACATTGATTATATATGAATATAATACAAGTCATAATGTTATTATATATTTTACAAATATATTGTGATGTAAATATTAAATAGAATCTTGGAGATACTAAAAGGAAAAAAAATGATAATTATTACCTAGGGGGTACTATCAATGACTAGTTCGAAAAAAAATGTACTACCAATGGTTATCAATGTTTGCTAATAAATACTCCCTCAAGTATAATTTATCTGATGTTTGGGCAAAATAGTACTAGTTTGCAAATTTTGTCGTTTTGGCTTTTATAAAGAATATTCTTAATTGCTTATTTGTGACGGTGTTTGAGAGATAAATATGTTAGTTTCCTCGTTGTACGTTCATATAGTTAAAACGACATCTAATCACAGAGCATGTAGCAGCTTTTGACTTTTGTTACAGTATCTAACTTTCAAATGGAGTATTTTTTTAAGATGGGGTCTACAAGTTGATTGTAGTACACATTGTATTGATTTTATTTATATCGGCCAAAATCACATGTGACTGTCTCTCTCTGTATTCTTTCTCGCGAACAGCCAAAATTCAAAAAATTCAGCCAGTTTCAGATATAAGTAATAAGTCTCAACCGCATCAAACAGGCTCATACTATATGGAGTACCATGGATATATGGAGTACCATGGACTAATGTGTCAATAATAGGGTTAGTTAAGGATGACATTGGCAAAAATAGAAATTGATGAAAGAATTGAATTTTTTTTTATCAAAAACAAGGTGCAATAACAAAGTTTTGCCCATAACGCAATTGAGCAAATTGTGACTGATATGCATGCAGATATGGACTACGCTAATCAATTAGGAGTGGGGCATTACTACCATATTTTCTATGAGGGTTGTTTAGCGAACTTTGAAATGGGGGATGATGGACCAGAAGCATCCCAGCTCTACCCAGAGGTTCCGTACACCCGCATGGATGAATACATGAAATTCTATATGTAGCGTCGGCCAATGAAGCCTGTGTGTTCGAGTAACCCTTTAATTATTGTATGCAGTGCAATCGGATATATAAGAGCTATCCCAATCAACATCAATGACCATGGGTACCTCCCTCTGGTTGATGGCATCAATCGGATTCATGCCTTTCAGACTTGGAGATTATGGTGTGCAGTCGCACCGATGGCTAAATATCGAACCCAGCGTATGGTATTCAAGCGCAGCAATTACAATCGAAAGAAACGCATGCACGGGACTGCATAGTGCAGCAGCATTCTTCTACGAACTTGATCGATTGGTCAGCAACACAACCAAACTCTCACGCAGCAAAATTTTCCTTATCTGGCTTAACTCTTTTTCTTCGCGCGATTGAGGAAGGGGTTGCTAACGTGCCACGGTTGCTGTTAACATTAATGGAAAAGACTCTTGTATATAGCAGCGCTATCTGTCGACTTTTTAGTATAGCTACGGAAGCAAATTCTAATGCCACGAGATGTTGAGATCAACACGGTTTCAGCAAATATTTAATTAAGTTTTCAGAATTATAAATGAACAATAAAGCATGTTTCCAGCGGTATTTAAATGACATGAGCAATATTTAAATAATTGAAAGAACATAATTCAATCCCAAGTTATTTAAATATGAAATCATGCTTAACAGAACTACTTAAACTTAATGAACAATTAGTATAGTACTCAAAATATTATTCAGATGTTTTGCTCTCTAATATCGGGCTGCTTATGTATAAAACAAAACAAGGCCTCATCGCACTACTAGAAAACGAATCATCCCTCACGGGCTTTAGTTTTCCTGACGGGCCCGCATGGAACGTGAGGGATTTCTTTTTTTGTGACGGGCCCACGTAGAACCGTCACAAAAATTTATTTTTCTGTCAGGCTTCTTAAGCCACCAAGGAAATATATTATTTTTCTGACGGTATTACATGAACCGTGAGGATAATTGGAACAAGCCCGTGAGGTTTCTGATCAGCCCGGCCGCTATTCGTGCAGCACGCCATTGGAAACCCTAGACATTTTCGCAGCCGCGCCTCCTGCCCATCCGCTCGCCCACCTCCGCCCCAAAATTTCGCAGGCACCGCCTCCTCCCCATCCCCTTGCGCCCGCCGCCTCCGCCCCAAAATTTCGCGCGCCCGCCGCCTCCTCCCCATCCCCTCGCCCGCCTCCTGCTCCCCATCCCCTCGCTCGCCTCCTCCGCCCCAAACCTTCGTGCCCCTGCCGCCTGCTCCCCGTCCCGACGCCCCGCCTCCTCCGCCCCAAACCGTCGCGCCCCCGCCGCCGGCTCCCCGTCCCGACGCCCCGCCTCCTCCGCCCCAAACCCTCGCGCCCCCGCCGCCTGCTCCCCGTCCCGACGCCCCGCCTCCTCCGCCCCAAACCCTCACGCCCCCGCCGCCTGCAGGTCCTCTCCTCCGCCCCAAGCCCTCGCGTCCCCGCCGCCTGCTCCCCGTCCCGACGCCCGGCCTCCTCCGCCCCAAACCCTCACGCCCCCGCCGCCTGCAGGTCCTCTCCGACGCCCCGCCTCCTCCGCCCCAAGCCCTCGCGCCCCCGCCGCCTGCTCCCCGTCTCGACGCCCCGCCTCCTCCGCCCCAAACCCTCACGCCCCCCGCCTCCCCAGGTCCTCTTCGATGCCCCAGCTCCGCCGCTGCGCGCCCCCTTCGATCTGCTCTCCTCCTCCCCATCCCCTCTCGTCTGCCTGTTCCCTTCCCCCTCCCTTATCCTCTAATTTGGATTTAGCTTCAGCGTCAAAAGAAGCCACTCACTAAAAAGGTGAAGTGTTGTTCTGCTCATTGCTCACTGTTTGTTCATGTTAAAAAGTATTGGCATTGGTCATTGCTTCATGAAACATGTTGGTGAAAGTTAGCATTTTGATATCTACAGGAGATTAATGAGCTATGTTGGTGCCTGCATTACAGTAATAATGGCAGCAACCTCATGCATCATATGCTTTCTTAGTCTGGGCTATTGTATATGGAGAATGTATACTGTTTTTAAATTTTAGGAATAGCTATTCAATCTTCATGTCTTTTCTCTTATTCAAAATTTTACATTAATTCAATTGAGAATCTAACTATAGCTTTCTACATTTCTTATGACTTGACCACAGCTCCTCACAATACTGCTGCCTATTTTGGGTGTGGGGTGCATTTTTCTTCTTTGCAGGGCAAGATATACTTCAGAGCAATGTAAGTTCCCCCCATAAACGTAGTATTCAGTCACTTTCTACTTCAGAAAATTTGTTTCTTAAAGTCACTGTAGGATAGATGATGAGGGTAGATGTCTGTTGGTCCTACTACAATATCTTATTCCTACGAAAATTAAAAGCAAAACTTTGTTGTCTGTGTGCACAATTTTTTGAATACTCTCACATTCTTGTTCTATTCTCAAGGATGTCTCTTTTGTTGGCAGTGTCCCAACTGTGGAAAAAGCTTGCAGATAGTGAAGTAAGCATAAGCAGAATTATGTGATTTTTGTACTATTGCATAGATATGTAGTAATTAAGGTGAACTTTGATCTGTTTGATTGCCTTATAGGTCACTTTGAAGGACGGTCCACAACTATGTCCTTACAGCACTCAACCTTTCTCTGGTAAGGAACATTGCCATTTTCTATTTCCAGTTTACGACTTTATATTGCGGTTTTCCTGTTTTGCTGCATGCTTGTCATGAATTAGAAAGAACTACTTCCTAGCTGCACAGGTTTTGGTCTTACCATATTAGAAATGCTGCTACTAGAAAATAATATGTGGGAAATTTAGCTGGTAGCTATGTAATGTTTGGATGAGACCAGTACAGTGCAGGGAATTAAGTACACATTAAGAAGAAAACAAACACACACCCAGAAAGAAAAATCAAATAGTTAAGGCTGCTAGCTACTCCAGCAGTCCAGCTCCAGCCTAGTGCAAGCAGCTTGTTCCTTTCTTTCACTTCATGCATCTCATGATAATGAATTCGAACTAGGCCTTTTTCCGGCACTCTAATATTTTTCTCTCTCAGCCTCCTCTAGCTAGGTATGTACATGCATGCATCAAACTACATGAAGTCCACCTCAAAGAAATGCATGCTGCTGCTGCTGTTCCTGCCGGCGTTACAGCTGCTGTTCTGCTGATCTGACACAGGCAAGCACGACAAGATTGTGACATGCACCCTCCTGGCAGCATACACCCTCTCTAAGGTATATTCATATACACATATCTGTCCATCGACCATTGATAATTGATACATTGAAACAATTGTATAGTGGCTGATATACAAATGCAAATATAGCGGGTGATATACAATTGTATACAAATGCAACATACCTAGTTTTAATAAATATAATTTTATGCCTGATATATTCGTGTTATGCACACAGAACTATTTCATGGCAGACCATGAATGGATGTATAGTGGCTGGCAGCGTGGTAAAGCTCCCTCAAATGAATGGATTGAACAAACTACACAGTTCTTAGATCGTGCATTCTCAAATCCTAGGATAGTTGAAGGTGACACCATTAAGTGTCCATGTGCAATGTGCAGGAAGTATTTTAGGCACAACAGGCATATTGTAGAGTTGCACTTAAGTAAATATGGGTTTAGGTCAAACTATCAAACATGGACAACACATGATGGACAGGACCCTTCAATAGATCACGAGGAAATCAATGAATGTAATCGGATGGACAATCTGTTGATTGACGTAGGCGGTGACCATCCACCGGGAATTGATGAGGAGCCAACGGCCTCTGCCCAGGCTTTCTATAGAATGGTCGCTAGCGCTGACGAACTAGTCCATGAGAACACAACACACTCAAGTCTGTCTGCTGTCGCTCGTTTGCTAGCTATGAAGTCACAATACAATATGTCAATTGCACACTATGACGATGTATTACAAATAATTCATGAACTTTTGCCTCCGGAGTCTAAGTTGTCCGAGGATTTCTACCGTTCAAAAAAGTTGTTGGAGGGTCTCGGAATGCCATATGTGAAAATTGATGTGTGTTATAATAACTGCATGCTTTACTGGAAAGATAATGAGCATAAAGACAAGTGTGACTTATGTGATACCTCTCGCTACGAGGTAGGCCATAATAAAGTCCCACGTAAAGTATTACGGTACCTACCCATTATAGATAGACTACAAAGGTTGTATGCACACAAGGAGACAGCAAAGTTAATGCGGTCACATAGTCAGTCAACGTCTGGTAAGATGGTGCACCCATGTGATGGGGAAGCTTGGCAACAATTTGACGAGGACTTCCCAAACTTTGCAAGTGATCCTAGAAATGTACGCCTTGCTATAGCAACAGATGGTTTCACACCATTTAGTTTGGGTGCTGCTCCTTACTCATGTTGGCCAGTGTTTGTGGCTCCATTAAATATTTCGCCGGGCATTCTGTTGAAGCCGGAGTATATATTCCTTGGCCTTGTTATCCCCGGCCCTGAACATCCTGGGAAAAAAATAAATATTCTAATGCAACCTTTAGTTGACGAACTTATCAAGTTGTGGGAGGGGGTACAAACATGGGATGCTTCACTTAAGCAAAACTTTACAATGCGGGGAGCATATCTATGGTCAGTTCATGATTTTCCTGCATATGGTATGTTTGCTGGTTGGAGCACACATGGTTCGTTTGCGTGTCCAGAATGCTTGGGTGACAGTAAAGCATTTCAACTCCGTAATGGTCGCAAGGCTTGCTGGTTTGATTGTCATAGACGCTTCCTACCTAGAGACCATGAATTCAGAACTCAAGGTAATGCATTTCGAAAGAACACAGTAGTACTTGAGGAGGCACCAAGGCATTTAAGGGGAGAGGAAGTCGAAGCCCAAATAGACAAGTTTGTAGGTGATACGAAAAACTTTGGTAAACTTCACCATTGGACCCACAAAAGCTGCTTTTGGCAACTTCCATACTTCAATAAATTAAAGCTTCGACACAACATTGATGTGATGCACAACTTCCATACTTCAATATGGATTAATTTGTGCGTACTGTGGTGTGGAGAGATCAATATGCTCATGTGAGCTATTAGGAATTTAGGATTTTTTAAACTTCTGTGATTTGAGCTCATGTGCGTACTGTGGTGTGGTGTGGAGAGATCAATATGCTCATGCTCATGTGAGCTCATGTGCGTACTGTGTATTGGCCTTTTTTTTGTGATTCATCTTTTAATGTTTACATGAATTCTTCTGTACCTACCTGCGCAGAATCAGCAGTGCTGGCTACATTTTTTATATTCTTCTATAGTTCTATTAAATGATACACAAAAGAAAATGTACAGATTGTCATCAGCATACATTTCGCAATGTACAGACTTTACATTTCGCAATGTACAGACTTTTCGCAATGGTTAATACTACATACATTTCGCAATAGTAGGTCGGTTGCCATCAGCAATTATTTTTTAATTCTATGCATGGAAGGAATCACAATAGAAAACTGCCTTTTCTCCCTGCTGAGATGATACTATTTCGTCTTGGATGGTGAAGACAGAATATATGTAGCTACTAGCTAGCTGGGAGTCTCCGGCCTCATGTGCCGTGTCATCTTCTGTTTGTCTCTATGGATTTGTCATGTTAGCTGAAGTGGTTCAAGTGTTTGTATTTCTCCAGGAACCCAGGCTGTATTTGCATTTGTGCCCCTATGGTAACATCAACAGCACAGACATGATGGGCTTCTTTGGAATACAGGGCATGAGCCCAAATAACTAAGTGCTTTTTGTGATTAATTGTTGTATCGTGATTATTTTACAATACATCAAAATAATCAGAATAATCCACTAATAGTGCTTCTGCATGCCTTCTGTAGATGCTTTTTGAGAAGATGGGTGAACAACCACCACCAGAGATGCTACGCCGTGGAACACCTACACAAGCACAGGTAATATCGTTTACTACCTATAATTATTCCCTTGTGTACAAACAAAATTCCCTATGAACTATTATTTTGCCTTGTTCTAGAGTTCAACTTCCATCTGTCACCTTTGTCATACGGAGGACCATTTGTACTATACAACTAATCTTTTTTGGTGTGTCAGACTGTCAACAAGCAGTACAGCAGTGAGCAAGTGGACTCATGTTGAATGTTCTAAATATGGGCATAACCTGAATCTCATTTACTTATAGTTGATGGTAAGGTGGCAAATGACTTTTCTACTAGTTAGTACACCCATACTTGTGAGTTGTTTACGAGGCTAAACTAATCTTGAGTATATGCCAACCTGCATCTAGCTATGAACACTTAGATCCTTTTTTTTGTTGCTATGGTCTTTTGTGTACTTATGAAAACTAGCTACCATGCATGTTGTACAAGACATGATATTGTGAGATGTGTATTTAATATAGGACTGTGATAATTCAAACAACATTACAAGTCATTACGGCTTCTTCAACTCAAGTTGATATAATATTTTCACCTTGCAGCAAGGGACTGGGACTGGGCTTGGGACTGGATCCTCTCATGTGGGCTCGGGCTCACAACCAGATGACGGTGCTGTCGATGGTAACGTTGATGTACACGACAGGGACAACTGCAGTGGCGACATTGATGGCGACAACAACCATGCTGCCATGTGATTTTCAGTTATTTCTTATATTTCTTTTGACTAGCTGAACTTGAATGTAATGGAAATGGACTTTTGTATGTGGTACTTGATTTTAGATGTCTTTTGGATGGATGAACCAATATGGAGATGAAGTTTATGGATTGGTATGCTTGTGTGAATATGAATCAATCTATGGATTGCTTATGAAAATCGAACTTTTTA